>JACVTC010000033.1:162500-270000 GCA_016946835.1 Neocallimastix lanati (nom. inval.)
AAACATCAACAAGTTTACATTTTTCAGTAACAATTGATTCAACCCAAGTTCCCAAATAATAAGATAATGGTTTCCACCACATTTCCACACCAAATATTCCACTTAACATCATAACGATAGTACCAAGAATTATACCTTCAGTTGGACCATTAACATAACCAAGATAAAGACAACCTGTATAATAGTTTTCCCATGTTGAGAAAAAGAAAGTAAAAATGGCTATTATTTTTTTTAAAAAAAAAAAAAAAAAAAAAAAAAATTGTAAATATAATCGAATAAAGAAAATTTATATATATAATAATACTTAATAAATTTTTTTATGTAATTCTTTATATACTTTCAATAATTATTATTTTTACTTACTAATCATTGTGAAGATATAGGAGTAATAAGTTTGCCCTAAACCAAGGGCTGCAGCTTCTACAATACTTCCAACAGCACAATTTAATGAATCACATCCATGATCAAAAAGTTCACCAAGAGGAGAACTTTGTTTAGTTCTTCTTGCTTGCTTACCATCAACATTATCAAATGTAGAGTATAACCATAAACCTAAAGCACAACTATATATTAAATTATTAATAAAATTATATTTCCATTATTTCATTTCTATTATTATTTTTATTTTATTTTTTAATAATAACCTAAAGTAAAACCAACTTGAAGTTGGACTTTCCAAATCTGGAACAAATATGATAACAAATATCAAATTTATAACCATAAAGCTAAAACCTGTTAAAGTAATTAAATTTGGTCTATTTTTATTATTTTATTTATTTTATAATAATTAATAAATATTTATTAATAAATATATTATAATAAATAAAAATAATAAATAATAATTTTTTAATTAATACATATAAATAAATTAATTCATAATAACATACGCCATAGATAATGGGAAAAGTTTAGTACAGAATTCCCAATAAGGCTTCAATATATATTTTGATACATAAGATTTATCAACTGAGTTATATTTATAGTTCTTCAAATTTTCTAACGCCTCATCTGGACAATATACTTTTTCTAATGAATTAAAGAAACCAATAACTTTTTGAAGAATTATATTTCTATTTTTATAATTTCTAAAATCATTTACATCACCAATGTCAATATTAATATCACTAATGTCGTCACTATACTGGTATTCAGTTTCTTCATTATTATTATATAAAGAACTTATTTCGGTTATTTCAAATTCTTCATCTAAATCTTGAACATTATTATAATTCAAGGTAAAATTCGAATTATCGTTATCCATTTTTTTTATTTTAATTATTTTTATTTTTTATTCTTGTTTTATTTATTATTTTATTTACTTATTTATTTATTTTTATTTTTTTTTTCTTTTTCAGGTTATATTATTTATTTAATATAATTATTTAATATATAAATCTTTTGAATTTATGAACAAAAATTTTAATAATATGCGCAAGTTCTTAAAGAAAATGTATATAATATTGATATTATTTCTAATACATAATTATATAATAATAGTGTATGTATGATATTTAATGAAAGGATTACAATTATAAAGTAATACCTTTTTCTTAAATTTATAAATATATTTTATAAACTATGTATTATATTTAAGATTAAATATATATAATTATAATATTGTTTATAATTATAATATTGCAATTTTATTTTATTTTATTTTATTTTATTTTTTTTAATATATGTATTTATACATTCATACTTAAATTAAATTGAAACACAAAGAGAGAATTAGAAAAAAATAATAAAATAAAACTCTCTTTTTCTTATTCATATGTTAATTTATATATTTATAATATAAATTATAATTTTTTATTATTTCAAAACAAAATAATAATTTATATTAAATAATAATTTGTTACTAATAAAATAAATTTTATAATATTTAAATGTCAACATATAATAAAAAATAAATTATTAATATTTCTATTAATATTGTATATTTTACTATTATTATACTTTAATAGAATTAGTTTTATCATTTAATAATAAAACAAAATTTTTAATAACGTTTCTGAAGATTTCAAATACTAAAATGACTTGCTTTCAATTAAAAAAGAAAAAAAAAAAAATTTTTTTTTCTTTTTTTTTTTTTTTTAAATTTTTTATTTCTAATTTGTGATTCTATACAATGAATTAAAATGTAAACATACAAATATAATACAATATATTGTATAATATAAATTAAATATATTTAAATAGTATAATCGATATTTAATATGTTTAATTAAAAGAAAAGAATGGATGTATAAAAATATTTTTATTAATTAATAAATGAATGAATAAATAAATATATTAACAAATAAATAAACAAATATAATAAAAATCATATTTATTTATTTATTTTTTTTTTTTTTTTTTGATATATTATTTTTAAATATGTTTTTATTCTAGATTATTTAATTAACAAATTAAAACTTTAATAATTTATTGTATATATTATTATCAGTACTTCTGTGTATCATATTAAATAATGGTTTTATATGATCAAATATATTATTTTATATTATATATTTTAATACTATTAAAATATATTGATATATATTAAAATATATATCAATAAATTTGAATATTAATTAAAATTTTTTTAAATCTCTAAAATTCTAATAATTAAAAAAAAAAAATTTACATTTTTTTTTGAATATTCTTTAAAAAAAAAAATTCGAACGATTTTGTGCATGTAATAATTATATTTAATTTCATATTCATATATGTAATTTTATTTTTAATTTATACCTTAATTTTTTTTTCTTTTTTTTTTTTTTTAATAAAATTATTCTATTTATTGCTTTATTGAGTAAAGCTTATAGAAGAAATAATTTTACAAAATGTATATCCATTCCTTTTTAGCTTCTATTCAGTTATGTCCTAATGAATCATAATTAAAGGTTGTTGTATTATAGAATTTAAGTTTAACAATATTTATTCTTTTTTTAATATTCAATTAGAGAAGGTTTTGCCATTTAAGTAATTTTAAGTAATAGCAACTAAAAAAATAATAATTCAATAATTTATAATTATTTTAAATTTATAGAAGTAATAATTTAATTAATATGGAATTTTATTATTTTTATTATTATTTTTATTTTATTTTATATTATTTTTTATTTTTTATTTTTATTTTTATTTTTATTTTTATGACTTTTTTTTTAATTTAACCGACATGGGTTGTTTATGGTTTTTAGACTAAATAATAGTAATAAAAATGTAAAAGGTTTAAATTACATGTCCAATAGAATGTATTGATATTATTTTGTTTTGCTGGTTCCTTTGTTATAAGAATTATAAAATTTATGCATATTCATGGACGGTTTTATAAAATATTATTCATTTTAGATGGTCTTTTTTTTTTTATTTGTACTGAACGAAAATTTTATAATCTGACTCTAATTTTTATTTTTTATTAGAATTTTCATTTTATTTTCAACGATTCTCTTTGTATAGAAAATAAAAATAATTTTTAATATTTTTATTTTCATTGTTATTTTTATTTTTTATAGTTTTATTTATATATATATTATTTAGGTATTTGTGTTTTTAAAATTTAAATACAATAAAAAAAATTTTTTTTAAAAAAAAAGTTAAATATTAATTATATAAATTAATCATTCCTTATTTCCCTATTTTATGTATTTTTTGTTAGATTTTCAAAATAAAATTCATCAAAATTATAGTTACATATTTTAAAATTTTATTTGATATTAAATCAAATATTAAATTAATTTAGTCTTTTTATAATAAAAAAAAATGTGTTTCCAATAGGGAATAGACAGAAGAGAATATTATAAATAATATTAAATAAAAATATTAATACTAATATAGTAAAAACTTAAAAAAATACTCAAATTTTTTATTTCAATTTTTTTAAGATAAAACAAAGAAAGTTTTATAAAAAAATTTTTTTATCAGATTTTGTAAATATAACGAGAGGAAGTTATATTCATAAAAAAAGAGTACTTTAAATGAATAAAAAATAAACAAAAGAAAAAATTTTCATTTTAATATAATTAAATTTATTATTTTAATAAATATTAAATTTTATATTAAATAAAGTTTATATTAAAAGATCTTTTGTACATTATTGAGCATTAATAATTGGGTTTATCTTAAATATTTAATATTCTATCCTTAAATTTTAAAATTTTTAAAATTTATATTTATTTTCCACAATAAAAAATTTTTAATTAAAAATTTTTTTTCTTATAAAATTCATATGAAAATATTAAATTGTAGCACAAAAAAAAAAAAATATATTATATTTATTTAACTAGTTTTAATTTATGGAGTTATAAAAAAATAAATCCATTTTATATTTATTAAAAATACGATTATATACAAAAATTTTATCATTAATAAATATATATAATAAATGATAAATAATTGAATAATAAATATTAAATAATAAATAATTGAATAATAAATAATATATAATAAATAATAAATAATTAATAATATGAACATTAAATAATAATAAATAAATAGTAAATATAAATAAATAAATAAATAAATAAATAATAATAAATAATAATGAATAAATAATAATAAATTATAATAAAAATTAAAAAATATTAATAATATTAATGAATATTAATATATATTAATAAATAATAAATAAAATAATTGAATAATAAATAATTAAATAATAAATAATAAATATCTACTTTTTTTTTTATTCTCTAGCAATTATTAATATTGATAATATATGTTATAATATATAAAATAAATAAATATATTTTATTTTATATATTAATGTTATTGTTCAAGGTTGTGGATTCAGAGAACACGAAAAATGACACACATAGTATTTTTGGGGAGGTTGCATTACGCCAATTTTTTCACGTGATATATATAAATTTGTGGCTATAGCTATATTATGCTACATAATATTATTTTATTGTATTATTTTGTTATTTCACTTTTTAAATTAATTATTAAGTGAATAATTAAATAAATCATATAATGGTTAGATTTTATGATTTTAATTCTTTTATTTAAATGCTAATAGTAATAAATTATATAAAAATATAAATGTTATTAAAAATATAAATATTATTAATAATAATTCTCTTATTTAAATGTTATTAAAAAAAATAATAATTATAATGATAAAATTATTAATTATAGAGACGTATTTGAAAATTTATTTAAACTGTATATATTTAATTAGCTTTATAAATTAAATTTTTGAATGACAGAATTTTGATTATTTCGTTTGGTTATCCCTCATTTTTTAATTATTTATTATAAAATAATATTTATATTATATTATTTAAATCAGTTAAACAATCAAACCACAAATTAATAGTATTATTTCTATCATATTTAGTATCAATTAACTTGGTTTCAATATTTTTGTAGTGTTCAATTAAGACACTGATTTCATTAGCTTTATTTATTGCTCTTTTTTTTATTTTCTAAATTCCTCTTATTTTTCTTTGATAATCATAATATGGTAAATGTTTAAGTTTATTTAATTTATCTATTAATTCATAATAAGATGGTATTGTTGGAAATAAATTATTTAAATAACTGTTGATTCTGAAACTATAATATTATTGTTACATGTATTAGCATTTTTTTTTTTAATTTTTTAAATATTTTATATATTTCTTGTTCTTTATTTTGTAATATTGCAAAAGAAGTAGTGTAAAAACTATCTAATTCTTTAGCGTAAGTTCTTTTAATAAATAATTGATAACTAAATTTAGGAGCAATATAAAATGTACCATCAACAAATATATCATTATTATATTCCCTAAATAATTTTACTTGAAAAGGAGATTGAAAAATTATTAAATTAATATTTTTTGAATATCATAAAATTTTCACCTCACTTTGTTTTATATTGTTTTATAATATTTAGATTCATTAGGAATTTCAGTAAATGTTGTTACATTGGATGGTAGTTTTTATTTAAATTTCTTGATATTTGGGATTTAATTGAATTATATTCTGAACATATAAATCTCATTTCTTTAGAAATTTTATTATATAGGGGTTTTATTTTTATACCATAAGGAATTGAACTTTTTTCAATTCCATCTTTAATTTTATGTTTCATTATAGATAGAGATATATCGTATTCTTTTTCAGGATGATTATGTGAACTATCATATTTTAAGATTTCTTTCTTATTTAAAATAATAAAAGATTTACATAAACTTTTGAATTATCTTTTCTTATATATGAAAAATTAAATTTATATTTTTTATTGATAATTTATTTTTTTCCTTTGTTAGACTCATTTACATCAATAATTAGATTTTCTTCCATTTCTATATTTTTATAAATATTTTTTAATTATATAATTAAAATTATTATATTAATTATCCAATATTATTCTAAATACTAATTTTGAAAAATTAGTTTTTCAATTATTTGTAAAAAAAAAATAAATAAATAAAGAATGTAATAGTAAGTACAAGTATACAAAATAAAATAAATAGTAGAATATAAATATAAGTACAGATTGAATAAAATAAAATAAAATAAAATAAAATAAAATAAAATAAAATAAAATAAAATAAAATAAAATAAAATAAATAGTAGAATATAAATATAAGTACAGATTGAATAAAATAAAATAAAATAAAATAAAATAAAATAAATAGTAGAATATAAATATAAGTACAGATTGAATAAAATAAAATAAAATAAAATAAAATAAATAGTAGAATATAAATATAAGTACAGATTGAATAAAATAAAATAAAATAAAATAAAATAAATAGTAGAATATAAATATAAGTACAGATTGAATAAAATAAAATAAAATAAAATAAAATAAAATAAAATAAAATAAAATAAAATAAAATAAAATAAATAGTAGAATATAAATATAAGTACAGATTGAATAAAATAAAATAAAATAAAATAAAATAAAATAAAATAAAATAAAATAAAATAAAATAAAATAAAATAAAATAAAATAAATAGTAGAATATTAAACATAAAGTACAGATCGAACAAAATAAAATAAAATAAAATAAATAGTAGAATATAAATATAAGTACAGATTGAATAAAATAAAATAAAATAAAATAAAATAAAATAAAATAAAATAAAATAAAATAAAATAAAATAAAATAAAATAAAATAAAATAAAATAAAATAAAATAAAATAAAATAAAATAAAATAAAATAAAATAAAATAAAATAAAATAAAATAAAATAAAATAAAATAAAATAAAATAAAATAAAATAAAATAAAATAAAATAAAATAAAATAAAATAAATATTGAATGTAATAATATAAAAGTACAAGTATATAAAATAAAATAAAGTAAATATTTATTATTATTTTTAATTAAAGAATATTAAAGACAATTTATTTTTAAAAATAAAATGTTTTATTTAATTATATATGTTAGAAAGCAAAAAAATCATTTATATTTAATGAGATTATTAACAATCAATAACATTGTTTTATATATTAAATTACATCATCAATTGAATACAATAAAAATGTAAAAAATTTTCATTTCTAAAACATTGATCTGTAATATTCTTTAATAAAAAAAAATATTAGATATTTATTTTATTTTATTCAATCTCTACTTATATTTATATTCTACTATTTATTTTATTTTATTTTATTCAATCTGTACTTTATATTTAATATTCTACTATTAATTTTATTTTATTTTTATTTTATTTTATTTTATTCAATCTGTACTTTATATTCATATTCTACTATTTATTTTATTTTATTTTATTTTATTTAATTTTATTTTATTTTATTTTATTTTATTTTATTTTATTTTATTTTATTTTATTTTATTTTATTTTATTTTATTTTATTTTATTTTATTTTATTTTATTTTATTTTATTTTATTTTATTTTATTTTATTTTATTTTATTTTATTTTATTTTATTTTATTTTATTTTGTTTTATTTTATTTTATTTTATTTTATTTTATTTTATTTTATTTTATTTTATTTTATTTTATTTTATTTTATTTTATTTTATTTTATTTTATTTTATTTTATTTTATTCAATCTGTACTTTATATTTATATTCTACTATTTATTTTTATTTTATATACTTATTACATTCTTTATTTATTTATTTATTTGTTTGTTTATTTATTTATACATTTATTTTTTTTACATATAATTTTATTAAAATTTTTTATGGCGTTAACAAAAAATTTTACAAGCCATTAAAAATAAATGGCGTATTGAAAATTTGTATTATAAAAATTGGCGAAATGAACCACATTCAGTATTTTTATATATATTTATTATATATATTTTATTTATTTATTTATTTATTATATATTAATAATACAAATTTAATATTTTATAAATCAACAAGAAAAATAAGATTTAAAATTTAATTAAACTATATAATTGCCATATTCAGAATAAAGTTATAATAATGAGGCTTTTGTGGCGTATTGTATTTTTGCATAATAATCGTATTCCCTCCACATTTACATTACATATAAAAAATTTTTTTTTTATTTCAAATAGATTCTGTGAAAATTTTCATTATTGATCCTGAAATATTTTTAGTTATTGAGTCTGCTTATCATATTATTTATTTCAACATGTTATTTTCCTCAGTTTATTTTTTTTTTTTTCATTCACATTGCTGAAGATAAAAATTATATCATGAATTATAATTTTCATCTTCAGCAATGTACTTATATGATTTATTTTTATCATAAATTTATTTCTAAATATTTTTCCCAGTAATTTTTGTAACCACATATTGTGTTCGGCACACTCAGTTAGGCTAACAAATTCTATTTCCGTCATTAACAAAGTCATACATCTTTGTAATTACGATTTCTACGAAATAGGACTATTTCCGTTAATAAATATATATAATGTTGTTGATTTTTACTGATAGCATTTTCCCTATTTCTTTATATCTTTTAATAAATAATTCCATTTTGGTTTTTGAATCTTTAAGATCCTTAAAATTTTTATTATGAATTATAAAGTTTATTGGATGTATACCATATCTAATAAGTTCATCAGCTTCAATTAATAATTTAATTTGTCCTTGTAACAAATATCGAAATATCTGTTTTAAGTTTTATTTTAGTAATAGGTAAACACTACTGATTAATAAGTAATATGTTTTTTAAGAAATTAGTTTTATTAAAAATTATAAAAAGTATTTAATTATAAAATCGATTGGAGAAATATTCTGAATTACTTTAAAAAGTAATATAAAATTGATTATTTTCTGTTAAAACTGAATTTCAATAAAATAAAGATAAAAAGACAAGTTAATATAAAATTTACTAGGATTTCCATAATTTTTTAATGTAATTTTGCCGAAATTAAATAAGAATTTGTACAGAAGCTTATACAGAAACAAATGTTGAAACAAATAAATATAAAAATTTTAAAATAAAGATTTTAAAAGTATAAAAAGAATGCAATATTTCTAGTTACTCCTCTTTTTCTTATGACTTTATTTATATATTATTCCTTTAATATTTTCTAAAGTTTAAATAATAAATTTAAAATAATTTAAAATAGATAAATAAATACTTTAAATGATTCACTAATTTTAGAATTTTAAAAGTGTTTTATAATTAAATTTTAAAGTTTATAGTATTACAATTAATTAGTAAGTAATATTAGTTTTATAAAAATAATAGATTAATTAGATTAAATATTAAATTATTTAGTTTAGTTTACTAAGCTTTGAATAATTTATTAACATTCAGAATAATAGAATAGTATTTAAAGTTTTCTTTACTTATTACAGTTATTAGAATATATTATTATTTCATTATTAAAACTTCAATTCTTATATCATTTATGTAATAATTTAACTATAAAATTAAATATAATTAAATTATTAATCATTAATATTAGTTCTAATCAGTAATATTAACACTTTAGGGAAAAAAAAAATCATACTTATTAATGGTTCTTTCTAATTTTTGAGTTTATTATAATTAATAATAATAAGCAAAATTATAATTATTATTTTTAAATGTATAAATACTATTTAACTAAAGAAATTTTAATTAAATTAAATAAATGTTAATATATAATTAAATAAATTATTAATTATATTTAAGAGGATAAATGTAATATGAATTTTGTTTTATTTTTATTATATATATATATTTCTTTTATTATATATATATATTTTATTGTATTGTATTTTATATTATTTTATATTATTTTTATTATAGATATAATTTTATTTTGTTTTATTTTGTTTTTATTATATATATATTTTTTTTTTTATTGTATATATATATATACATATATTTTTTATATTGTAAATATATATTTTTATATTGTAAATATATATTTTTTTATATTGTAAATATATATTTTTTATTTTATTTTATTTTTATTTTAAAGTTAATTATTAATTATTTATGTACAATTATATTTAAATCTCACTGCCAACATAATATAAAAAAAAATTTAAATATTTTAAAATATATACATATTTTTATTTTTATTATATATCTGTAATATATTTTTATTTCATTTTTATTTTATTTTATGTCTCTATTATATATATATTTTTATTATATGTGCATTTTTATAATGCATATATTTTTATTTTGATTATATGTACATATATTATATATTTTATTTTGATTATATATAGATATATTTTTATCTTTTATTATATATATATTATTTTTAAATATAATCTTAATTATTCATTTATACCTATTTTTATATATATAATTATCCCCTAAGTGTAACTGCCAACATAATATAAAATAAAAAAAAAAAATTTAAAAAATTTATCCAAAATAGAAATAAAATAAATTATGGTAATAAAACTATAAATTTTTAATTTGATGATTAATTAGTATTAAACTTTAAATATATAATAAAAATATTAAAATCTAATATTTAAAAAAAAAATATATATATATATATATATATAAAAATAAATTTATTTATTTTTTTATTTATTTATTTTTTTTTGTTCATATACTTAATAAATAAAAAAACAAAAAAAAAAAAAGATACATTTTTATATGTTTATTTATTAAAAAATATAGAGACTTCATAAATATATATCCATATTAATATAATAGTTGTAGTTTTATATAGTAATAGTATGAATTTTTATACTAATATATTTGGTATCAATAGATTAAATTTAAAAAGCAGATTGTTCTTAATTTAATTATGTACTTTAATAGTAGTTTAAAATATTAATAAAAAAAAGTAGAGATTAATCTTCGTCATCACTCCAGTTATTCTAATATTAAAATATAAAAATAAAATAAAATAAAATAAAAAATAAAAAATAAAAAATAAAATAAAAAATAAAAAATAAAATAAAAATATAAAATAAAAATAAATAAATAATATCATATTAAAAAATTAATTTGTATAAATATAAAATGGATTATTTCATATATATATATATTGATTAGAATAATTTATATATTATTTTATTTTTTTTTTAATTTTGATTTATTTATATATATATATATACTATCTAATTTTATTTATTATAATTATTTTAATTTATTTATCACTTATAATATTACAATAAAAATATACTTTAATAACAAATATAATTGTTTTCTTACCTCTTCTTCTTGATTTTCTTTTTCTTCTTCTTTATTTCCCTCATAAGGTTCCCATTGAATAATTTCAGAATCATTACCACATGAATATAATTCCTTAGCAATTATTATTATTAAAATTATTTATTTATTTATACATTAATTTATTAATTTTCCTTCCAATAATTAAATTAAAAGTATATTACAATCAATATATATATATATATTTTTTTATAAATCTTATTTAATCCTTATAATGTTTATTATATACTCACTTGATATCCATTTCTTATTACAACACAATTAACACTTTCAAAATGACCCTTCAGTCTTTTAATTAACTTAGCTTCATAAAGATCGTAAACTAATATATCATTATCATTAGAAGGTTGAAAAAGAAGTGGTTGACATTCACTTAAATCAGTGACAGCAGGAAAAATAACTTTTTCATATTGATTTATTAGTTCATTCCCAAAATTTAACTTTCAATTTACAATATTTTTATTTTATATTATTTATTATGTAAAAAAAAAAAAAAAAAAAAAAAAAAAAAAAAAATGTTAAAAAAAAATATATATAATATATGTTTTATATGTTTTATATATTATATATATATACCATACCATAGTGTTCATATTAATTCCACCTCCGATATTCCATAAATGTATTTTGTTATCGTTACCAACACTTAAAATTTGTGAACTATCAGATAAGAATTTTAAACCATTCACTGTACCATTGTGTGCAGTAACATTGTCAATTTTATCTCCTTAGATTTTGTTATATTGGTTTTTATATATTTTATATATAATAATAAATAATAATAATAAAAATAAAATTAATAAATTAAAATTAAGTTGTTATTTTTTTTTTTTTTTTTTTTTATTTATTTTTTTATAAAATAATAATAATAAAATACCTGAATTATTCTGACAAAGCGATGTCAAACATGATTTAGGCTTTCGTATATCCCATAACCTAATAGTATGATCACCACTATAAACAGGATTTTATATATTAAATTAATAATCTACTTTCAAATCATTATTTTTTATTTCTAATTTTATTATTATTACTATTATTATTATTTTATTCATGTAATATTATTATAATTATTTACCTTCCAGATGCAAGTAAATATTCATTTGACGGTGACCAATCTAAACCTACTACTGGATTTTTGTGACCTATTTATTTTTAAATTTTATTTTTATTAATTATAACAAACATATTTTTATTAATATTAATATTTATTTTTATTGATATTAATATAAATTATTATTTTTATTTATTTATTTTTTATTGATATTAATATTTATTATTATTGTTTTTATTTATTAATTTTTATTATAGTTATTATTTGTTTTTCTTACCTCTTAAAATATGAGACTGAGATCCACTCCTTAAATCACATAATATTACAAATGAAGAGGTTGAACCAGCTTTTTTTTTTTTTTTTGAATTTATTTTAAAAATATAAATAAATGTAATATATTATTATTATTATTATTATTATTACTATTATTATTATTATTATTATTATTATTATTATTATTATTATTATTATTATTATTATTATTATTATTATTATTATTATTATTATTATTATTATTATTATTTTATAAAACATTTAAATTTATTTTAAATTTACTTGCAATTAAGTTATGTGTTTGAGCAATAGGTGAAAAAGCATGATTATATACAGGTCCATCAAATTTGAATGAAAAAATTGGCTAGTGTTATAAAAATTTAGATACATAAAACTTTTTAGAATAAGAATAATTCTCAATGTAATTATTATTATTATTATTATTATTATTATTATTATTATTATTATTATTATTATTATTATTATTATTATTATTATTATAATTATTATTATTATTATTATTATTATTATTATTATTATTATTATTATTATTATTATTATTATTATTATTATTATTATTATTATTATTATTATTATTATTATTATTATTATTATTATTATTATTATTATTATTATTATTATTATTATTATTATTATTATTTAAAAATTAAATATAACAATTACCTTCATGAAATTAGTATCCCAAACTTTTATTGAATGGTCCATAGAAGAAGTAGTGTACATACCATTATCAATTGGGTACCAACATATATTTGTAATTGAATATTTATGTTTATCCTCTCTATTTGCACTAACCATAGGTTTTATTACTTTAAGGTTATTATTATTATTAATATTTGTATTATTGAAATTACTGTGTTCATTGTTATCTTGTTTATCATCCAAGTCATAAAGAAATATATTGGCATCAATACCTACAGATAACATACTAGTTTAATTTTAAATATTAATTTTCAATATTTTATTTATATTATATATATATATATATAACTGATAATAATAATAATAATAATAATATTAAATTTCTTTAAATATACCTACTATTTATTTTCGATAGTTTCAATTGCTAATGAATTTATTGGTCCACTATGTGAGTGCTTTATTTCAATATTTTTTCCTAATTCTATTTGATCGTATCGTTTTCTCATAAATACTTTTTTTAATTTTTTTGAAGACCATTTTCCTATTTCATAATTATTTAATATATAATTATACTGTTTTTCATTTAAAATTGGTAAAATATTACTATTTTTTTCAATAGCTTCAATATATTTATTAATAATGTTTATATCTTCTTCCCAATAATCTTTTTTCTCTGAATTTAATCCTTCCCAATCTTCTTCTTTTTTCACTTGTATTAATCCTTCCCAATCTTCTTCTTTTTTCACTTGTTTTAATCCTTCCCAATCTTCTTCTATTTTAACTGGTTTTAATTCAATTTCTTCTTGTTTATCTTTTTTCAAATTTTGTTCTAATTTTTTTCTTCTTCCCATATTATATAATTTTTTTAATTTGTAATTATTATAATTGAAAATAAATCTCTTTACACTTCTTTTTTTTTTTTTTTTTTTTAATTTAAAATTACTATTTAATACTATTCAATTTTTTTTGTTTTTTTTTTTTTGTTTTTTCTGTTTTTATTTTTTATATATATATACATATATATATTATTGTTTATTTTATTTTAAGGTTTATTTGAATTCTTATTTTCAATTTGGATTTCCATTTTACTTCAAAGTCCTACATTTATTATTTGAAAAAATCGATATATTTTATCTTTTTTTTTTTAGTATTTATATATAAATTATCAATAAGCTTAACTTTTATATTATTACATACAATAATAAAAAAGTATATTTTCAAAGATTAGTTTTAAAGAATATTATATGTTTTTATTAATTAATTTAATTATAAAAGCTTTTATATATAGAGAGATTTATAAATATTAAATGAAATTTTAAATAAATTAAAAAAGTATGAAAATATTTAAAAAGAGTAATTATTATTATTAAAATTATTTTATTTTTTATTTTTTTTTTTTTTTTAATTTTATTTATTTATTTTTATTTTTATTTTTTTCTAGTTTCAAACAAAAAGAAAAGTTCTTTTTTTTTTTAACCTTTTTAACATTAATTTAATTATATTCAAAATTTGTAAAATTTTTAATTTTACACATAAAAATAATAGAAATATGTTAATTTATTTGAATATAGGAAAATTAATTATTAAATTTTATAAAATAATGTATATAGAAAATAAAAATACTAAAATCGAATTAATTCTTTTATTTGAATTGCATTTTGTCAGATTAAATTTCTCCAAGTGGCGCATTACTGACTGTTGCGTTTCATTTGTTATGAATAAAAGATAAAAGATAAAAAACAAAAAAATAAAAAAATAAAAAATTTAATTGTTGTTTATTTATTTTATTTTATTTATTTTATTTTATTTTATTTATATTTTATTTTATTTTATTTTATTCAATCTGTACTTTATATTTAATATTCTACTATTTATTTTATTTTATTTTATTTTATTTTATTTTTATTTTATTTTATTCAATCTGTACTTTATATTTAATATTCTACTAATTATTTTATTTTATTTTATTTTATTTTATTCAATCTGTACTTTATATTTAATATTCTACTAATTATTTTATTTTATTTTATTTTATTTTATTCAATCTGTACTTTATATTTAATATTCTACTATTTATTTTATTTTATTTTATTTTATTTTATTCAATCTGTACTTTATATTTAATATTCTACTATTTATTTTATTTTATTTTATTTTATTTTATTCAATCTGTACTTTATATTTAATATTCTACTATTTATTTTATTTTATTTTATTTTATTTTATTTTATTCAATCTGTACTTTATATTTAATATTCTACTATTTATTTTATTTTATTTTATTTTATTTTATTCAATCTGTACTTTATATTTAATATTCTACTATTTATTTTATTTTATTTTATTTTATTTTATTTTATTCAATCTGTACTTTATATTTAATATTCTACTATTTATTTTATTTTATTTTATTTTATTTTATTTTATTTTATTTTATTTTATTTTATTTTATTTTATTTTATTTTATTTTATTTTATTTTATTTTATTTTATTTTATTTTTTTTTGGAATGAAACTTTTATGTGATACATCACAATAGATTAAAATCTGGCGAAATGAAACTCTTCCCTTTTTTTTCATAAAAATTTTTAAAATTTGTTGTTTTGTCAATTATTATACTTTTTTTTTTTTTTTTTTTTTTTTTTTACAATATTAATTTTTACTTTTTTTACTATGTCTTTTTTTTTTTTTTTTTTTTTTTTTTTTTTTTTTTTTTTTTTATTTTGATAAATGTTAGTTATTTTATTAAATATTATTAATATATAGTAACAATTCTATAATTTTATTATTTATTGATATAGTTATAGGTTTTTTATTATTTTCTTATTATTTTCTTATCAGGTATGAATTTATTACTGAAACTAATATCTTTCTTCCTTATTTCTTTTTCAAATTATTCATAATAATAATGGCTTATTGTAATAAATATTTACATTAATAATAATTGATACTAAAATTACTCTATTTTATTAAATATATTAAAATAATTTTTATTATATTAAGTTGTCTTTTAATTCTAACTTTTAAGAGTGAATAATTTTACAACTTTTTAAATATAAAGAAATATTAAATATTATTTATTAATAATAATATACAAACAATATTCACTAATAAAATATAAAATAAATCTCAAACAATTATATATTTTATTTTTTGTTCATAATAATAAAGGCTTATAATAATAATAATAATAATAATAATAATAATAATAATAATAATAATAATAATAATAATAATAATAATAATAATAATAATAATAATAATAATAATAATAATAATAATAATAATAATAATAATAATAATAATAATAATAATAATAATAATAATAATAATAATAATAATAATAATAATAATAATAATAATAATAATAATAATAATAATAATAATAATAATAATAATAATAATAATAATAATAATAATAATAATAATAATAATAATAATAATAATAATAATAATAATAATAATAATAATAATAATAATAATAATAATAATAATAATAATAATAATAATAATAATAATAATAATAATAATAATAATAATAATAGTTATGATAATGATTATAAATCAAAGTAATAAAAATAATAATAATAAACCTAATCCTTAATCAATATTTTATTATTCTTATTAAATCTAAAATTATATAATTGTTTTAATAAAAATTTGATCTTTTATTTTCTATATAATAGAAAAAAAAGAAGAATGAATCCATTAAATTAATTAATATAATTTAATATTAAAGTACAATATATTAAAATATATAAACCACCTTAATGAAGGTTCTTCCATAATAAATTAAAAAAATTAAATAATAAAAATAAAATTTTTTTTATTTAAAAAAAAAAAAAAAAAATACACATTTTTATTTTTTTTATCTTATAAATTTAAAATTATTATTAATTATTTGTATAAAAAAAAATATTTTTATAATAATATTAAAATATTTGTAAATATTATAATCTTTAATATTTATAA
Source organism: Neocallimastix lanati (nom. inval.) (assembly GCA_016946835.1). Taxonomy (NCBI): domain Eukaryota; kingdom Fungi; phylum Neocallimastigomycota; class Neocallimastigomycetes; order Neocallimastigales; family Neocallimastigaceae; genus Neocallimastix; species Neocallimastix lanati (nom. inval.). Next base: position 180,021 of record JACVTC010000033.1, read on the forward strand.
TATATACTAATAAGAATAAATAATTATTTAATATATCAAAATATAAATTAAAAATATAAATTATAATTAAAAGTTTAAAAAAAAATACTATGGCTGTAAGTAACGAAATTAATAATTTTGTAAATTTCCATAAGCACCAGTTACAGTCTGTCCCAGAATCATTATGGGAAAAATTATACAATAAATTAAAGAACCAAGATTTTAATAGTGGTAATATATACATATCTTTTTTTTTTTTTTTTTTTTTTTTTAAAAAAAAAGACAAATAAATAAATATGTATTTATGTAATTAATAGAACAAAAAAAAAAAAAAAAGCAATTATAAATTATATAATAATATATTAAAGTATTGTTAGAAAAAATGAATATAGATATTTTATATAATAGTTTATGGTTATATGAAAAGCTTATAATAAATTTGTTTAATTAATATTCAATATTCAATATTTGATAATAGAATTTAAATCTTGTAAATAAAACTTTACTAACTTATTTTTATTATTATAACATAATTAAAACATAATATTTTTAATGTAATACTTATTATAAAAAGGGGAACTTTTTGAAATTCGTTATGATGTTGACAAAAAAGAAAAAAGTTTACATTTAAAAGATGGATGCTGCTTAGAATCTGGAAGGTAAATACATATTTTAATATATAATAAATTTAAATATATTGTTGTTATATATTATTTTATTATTATTATTATTACTATTATTATTATTTTTTTTTTTTTAATTTAAATAATATATAAATTAATATATTATTTATTATATATTTAAAAAAAAATAGTGATATTTTCCTTATAGACCATTCTTGGACAACGAATCCAGAAAATGCTGCTGGTGAACTTTTAAATACTTCTGGTTTATTAAAGAGAATGGAAAGTTTATTTAATGTAAATTATGATGAAGAAGAAATGGAAGCCAATGATCCAGATAAACTTGTTAAAGAAGAATTAATTAATATTGTAGCTCAACAAGCCTCGGTTAATACTGAAAAGGCTAAAGATGCACTTGAAAGACATAATTATGAAATTATTAATGCAATTGATGAGTTAACAATTACTGAAGAATATAGTAGTGATGTTATGGAAGGTATTAAAGAAACTATTGCTTCACAAGTTCCATCAAATCTTAAAGAAAAGGAAGAAAAGAAATATACAGGTCCAACGGTTAAACAAAGAATTGATAAAATTGTTAAATATGTTATGTGGAAATATATAAATGTTTATCAATATACTGTTCTAACGGATGGTGAAGAAGAAAATATTATTACATGGTATTTCCTTGATGAAGTAGGTAATGCTATTCAACATTCTGATGATCCAAATGTTGTTTGTATTCCATTCATTTATAATAATGGTTCACAAAATGTAGAATATTCTCTTTTTTATCCAATTAAAAATATTTGCTCTGGTGAAATGATTACAAGAAATAAATTACCAGTTGGTAAGTATATTTGATTATTATAATAAAAAAAAAAAAAAAAAATCATAATTTGACTATATGTAATATGTATATAAACTTCTAATATCATGTATAATATATATGTTATTTTATTTTATTTTATTTTAAAATTAAAATCAAATAGAATTAAATGAAAAAGAAAAGAAGGCTTATATATTATCTTATATAGATAATCCATTAGAGGAAATGCCTGAGAATTGTGATTCATTATGTAAAAATGTTGAGGTAATAACGTCATTATCAAATTTATTATTTCTAAAAAAAAAAAAAAAAAAAAAAAAAAATAATATTTAATAAAAAATTTGACTAATATATATATAATTTTTTTTTATTTAATTTTTATTTAAATTTTATTAAAAGGAATGGAAACAAAAAGAAGTTAATAATGATTTTGAACTTAAGACACCAAATGTTATTGCACCTTTAGAAAAACCAGAGGTTGAAATTCCAAAGATTAAAATATATACTGATTTAATATCTATTAGTTTCTATTTAAAGGATAGTAATGTTGAATTTGTTAAAGATATTAAGGATGCTGATATTATTTGGATTTCCGGTGAAGTTGAACAATTTAAAAATAATCAAAAATTAAGTCGTTTCCCAAATCAATTATGTGTTACTAATCCACTTTATTTAAAATTAATGTTAAAGTAATAATTAAATTAATAATTGGTTTTTGTATTTTTAAGAATAATAATAATTATAATAATATTATTATTAAATTAACTTTTATTAATATAAATAATATATATATATGTGTTTTAATATTATTTAATATAATTCTATTATATATTTAATAGTAAAGTCTACGGTAACAATAATGATATAATGTGCGAAAGTTATGATATGACCACAGAAATGACTGAATTTGTTGGTAGTTATTTATCAAATGCTAAAAAAATTGAAGAACAAAAAGCAAATCAAAAAGAAAATTCAAAAGTAAAAACTATTGAAAACAATAATTTCTGGATATTGAAACCAATTTTTGGTAATAATGGTAATTCTAAACCTAGTCAATGGATTATTACAGATTCATTACAAAAAATTGTTCGTCAACATGATACAAAATTAAATATGCTTATTGAACGTTTCAATAATGGTAAAAAACCATTACTTTTTAATGACGATGTTAAATGCCAACTTCGTTTCTATGTTTTATTAAATTCTTCTATGGATGGTTTATCATTATATGTTTATGATGAAAATTACATTGTTTATTTAGCTAAGGAATTCTGGAGTGATCGACTCTCAAATATTTATAATAAAGAAATTCATTTTGTAAAATATAAAAAATTAAGAGAAACTACTGCTGCTGAAGAAGCTGCTAATACTAATATAAATCATGTTCCATTTATTCATCATACAAAATTGGAAAAATTTATTGAAAAACGTTATCAATGTCAATGGAATGATATTAAATCTAAAATATATCATAAAATTAAAGGTATTTTTTTTTTTTTTTTTTTTTTTTTTCACACACACACACACACACACATATATATATATATATATATATATATCATTTAAAATATCAAAATTTATTTATTTAGTTACTATAATATTGTTAAGAAAATATTTAATTTTGATTTTATATAAAAAAATTTAATAAATTAAATATTAAATATTATTATTGTTGTTGTTAATAATAGCTGTATTCTCAGCTGCAATGTCATCACCAGAACCATTGGGCTTTTCAGAAATATGTTTAACTTTACCATCCTTCTTCAGTTTGTTTGCAGTTGATGTTGAAATTTATGATGATCTTTCTCCTTACATAGTAAATATTGAATATATGCCTGATGGTGAACATATTATAAACTTTGATAGAGGTATATATTTTACATTAATATATATAAAATATATATATATAATTTTTTTTTTTTTTTTTATAATTCATGATTATTAATTATTAAAAATAAAAACATAATTAATATTCAAATTAATTATTATATTTTAAATTATTAAGATTTCTTATCAAAGGTTATCGGTAGAGCTACTAATGGTATTCTTGGTAATATAATGGATATTGAAAAAGCTTTCGTTCAGCTTTAAAATTTTTATAATAATAATAATAATAATAATAATAATAAAATCTTTGCTTAATAGTTATATATGGTCATGTAAAAATTATTTTAAAAGCAAGGCAAGACAAAATAAAGTGTTGCAAAAAGAAAAAAAATCATTAGAATTTAGAAATAATAATAAAATAATAATAAAATAATAATAAAATAATGATAATAATAATAATAATTGATAATAATAATGATAAAAGAAAAATTAAAAAATTAATTAGATATATCTATACTTATCGAAATAATCATATAATTTATAAAAAAAAAATTTATATAAAAATATTGTAAATATTTTAATATTTTTATTTTATATTTAAATGGCAAATAAAAAACCAATAAAAAAAAAAAATACTTAAATAATAAAAAGAAAATAATAAAGATAATTAATAATTCATATAAAAATTGGGAAAGATCTTTATAATAATAATAATAATAATAAAAAAGTATATATATAATTTTTTAAGATTTGTAAATTATAATTTAAATAAATAATTATAGAATAATTTATTATTATTTATTGTTTTTATTTTCAATATTATAGTTATAATAGGTGTAAAATAATTATAATATATTAAAAATAATATATATATAAATATTGTTAACTTTAAGGCATAATGATAATACAGGATTGTCATCTATTTCTACGAAGGATGAATCTTGCCCTAGTAGTTCAATAAATGATGAATCCGGGGAGAGTTTAGTGGACACCACACTATCTATATTAAAGATGTTACTTCTAGGTTTTATTTCTTTTTTATTTGTTAGGAAGGGAAAAATTCCCGCATAGTACAACTTGCCGAAATACATAGTATTTTCGAGCTTTTTTATTTTTTTATTTTTTAATTTTTTTATTTTTAACTTCAAATGTACTTTTCACCTACATGTGTATTTTTTAAAATAAAATTAATAAAGTTTTGGAAGTGTATTCTCTTCCCTGTCTAAAAAAAAAAAAAAAAAAAAAAAAAAAATTGTTAACTTCAAAAATTGGGCTATTAATAATTAATAATTTATTAAAAAATTAAATAATTTAAAAAAATAATTATTTTATTTAATAAAAAAAAAAAATAAAAGGAATATTGAAAAAAAAAAAAAAAAAAAAAAGAGAAAAAAAAAAGTATTAATAAGACTTTAACAAGATAAAGCAACAACAGCAGTTTTAGCAAAGTTAAGCTAAATAAAATTAAAAAAAGTATTTTAAAAATATGTTTTTTTTTTTTCTTTTTGTTATATTAATTTTATCATTATATATTTATATTTGCTTTTTTATCTTTATTTTATTATATAAAAGTAAATTTGATTTAATTTAAATTATATATTTAAAATATATAACAACAATATATTATAATATAAATTTAACCATTTTTAATAAAAATATATATTTAGATTAAATATGAATTAAATTTAATTAATATATTATATTTATTATACAATATATTTATTTTTATTTTCTTTATTTTTTTTTAAATTTTAAATAATAATAATTAAGCTATTTTTTTTTTTTTTTTTTTTTAATATAGATTTGTTTTAATTTTTTTTCTCTCCTTGATTGAAAAATGTTACCAATGATAATTAAAATCTAATTATGAGCAATGTAAACAATGTATTTGTATTATAATTTTTAATTTGAATATTTTTTTTGAATATTTTTAATACATTCTATTAAATCTAATAATAATATATTCTTATGATGTGGCTTATTTAATTATATTTAATACATTATAATTCATGAGCCTCTTTTTCATTGAATATCTAATCAGGAAATAAATAGGAAAAAATAGAATAAAAAAATAATATTTTATAATTTGAAAATACAAAAAAAAAGATAATTTTTTTATTGAATTTAATTTATTCAATATAGATATAATAAATTATTTATATATATTAAAATATATTCTAATATATAATTATTTATTATTATTATTTTTTTTTAATATAAAAATTTTATTTTTACAGAAAAGAAAATATATATATAATTTATATAAAAAAAAATAATAATAATATAAAATGATAAGAATTTCATTTTTTTTTTTTTTTTTTTCTTCACACTTTTTTCTATTTTAAAAGGAAATTATATTTAGATTATTAAAAAAACCTTTTTTTTTAATAATAGAATAAATAATAACGATAATCTTACTCTTTATCATTACGCATATTTTATTTTTTAACATTTTTAAAATAATAAAAATATAATCATGTCTATGCTTTGGTTCCGTGTTCCAGAAAGTGTTTACTTCAAGAGAGCTATCGTTAATGAAGCTTTAACTGATTTAAAAGGTATTTGTAAACGTGCTATGATTATTACTGACCGTGACTTAACTTGGCTTGGTGTTGCTCACCGTGTCAAAAAGATTTGTGAAGCTAACGGTTTCACTACGTAAGTGATATAAATATTATGTTTATAAAATTTATATGTATATATATATAAAACTAATAAAAATTTTTTTTCTATTTTATGCTTTTGTATTTATTTTTTTTATTAAAAATAATAATAATTTAAATTGTAATAATAATATAATTAAATTATTTATATTTTTCTATAAAATGATATCAAAAATAAATTAAAATGAATTTTAAATAATTAGTTCTGTCTTTGTAAATATCAATAAAAATATAAAATATAAATTTTACTTTATCATTTATTTGGTTTTTATCATAGTAAAATTTATATATATTAATGTAATTTTATTATATTTTTTTCTTTTTAAAAATAGGATCAAGTAGTTAAGAACCCAAGTATTAATGATCTTCAAAACGGTCTTGGTGAAGCTAAAATTTTCAAGTAATTATTATTTGAAGATAATATTTAAATAATAAATAAATTAATATAATAAATTAACTTTCCTTTTTTTTTTTTTTTTTTATTATTTATTATTGTTTTATTTTAATAGGCCGTAAGTTATTTTTTTATTTATGTATTAATAAATATTATTATCATTATTTGAGTAGAAATATTAAACAGGAAAATAGATTTTAAATATAAAGATTATTATTTAGAATAAATAAATATAAATAAATAAATTCAATGTATAAAAAACAAAGATTAAAAAAAAAAAAAAAGAAAATATTGATTATAATACAAATTGAAGAATAAAGAAATTTTTTATTTTAATAAATAATTAATGATATAAATAAATTTTCATATTAAATAGAGATATGATTATTGCTCTTGGTGGAGGTACAGCTATGAATTATGCTAAGGTAATATTATTAAATAAGATAAACAATATAATAATAATAATAATAATAATAATAATAATAAATCAAAATAAGTAATAATGAAAGATAATAATAATTATAATAAATTGTATACCGAAATACTAATGAATACAAATGTTATTATAAATCAATTATAATGGTAAATAGTTAGTAAGAATTTTCTACGAAAACCCAGAAATTACTGCTGATGTAAGTATAGAAAAAACTGTTAAAAATATGATTTTTATTTTTAGTATTAGAATTATTATATAAAATATTGAATTATTATGTAAAATATAAGAAATTAGTAAAATTTATTAAAATTTTATTTTAATATTTTTTTTCTATTATTAAATTTATATAATTACTATAGCAATTAGTTGGTTCTTTCGATACTATTCGTGACCGTTTACATAGGAATTTAATTCGTGGTGACATTATTAAGTCTCTTATTTGTATTCCAACTACCTCTTGTACTGGTGATGAAGTTACTCCATTTGCCCGTTTAACTTTAGATAACGGTAACATTGAATTAATTTCTACTTACACTTTGACTCCAAATATGGCTATTGTTGACCAAGAAATGTCTATGGGTATGCCAAAGGATGTTGCTGTTCACTCTGCTTTAAATGCTCTTTCTATGGCTATTGAAAGTATTGTTTCTGTTCACAGTAATGATTATACTCTTCCATATGCTCAACAAGCTGCTGTTGCTATAATTTCTACCTTTAAGAACAGTATTATAGATAATGCTTTTGATATGGATGGTCGCGCTCTTATGCACAACGCTGCTACTTTAGCTGGTATGGCTAGTGGTAATTCTTTCCTCGGTATTAGTCACTCATTAGCTCACTTTGTCTATTCTCGTTTCCACAATGTTCACCCAGGTGTTGCTAACGCCATCGTTCTTCCAAAGGTTATTAAATTCAATGCTGAAAAGAGTGATATTGCTAAGAAGGCTTACGCTGTTTTAGCCGATAAGGTTGCTGTTAGTCTTAATGAAGATATCTATGAAAAATCTGACGATGAAAAGGTTAACTATTTAATTGCCCAAGTTAACAATATCATTGCTCTTGGTGAAGTTCCAACTCAATTCACTGATGCTGGTATTGATGCTGCTGAATTCAAATCTGCTATTGATGATATTGCTGCTAAGGCTTTAGCTGATCAAGGTACTGCTTGTAATCCAGTTAAGCCAACTCTTGATGACTTAAAGAAAATGTTATTATAAATTTAAAAACGAAAAATAAAATACAACAAAACCAAATATATATATATATTTTAAATTTAAAAATTACATTAATATATATAGAAATGAAAAGTTAATATATACATATATAAATGTTTATTTATTATATATTGTTTTCAATTCTATTATTATTAATTTTTTTTATTCAAAAATTACCAAAGATTAATAATTACTAAAGAATAGATAGATAGTTAATTTTATGTTTATTTTAAAGCATATTAAAAAATACATTTTAATTCATATATAAATAGCAAATTAAATCAAAAAAAAAAAAAAAAAAAAAAAAAAAAAAGAAAAAGAAAAAAAGAAAAAAAGAAAAAGAAAAAAAGAAAAAAAGATTTATAAAGTCATATAAAATATCTTTTTTTTTTTTTTTTTTTTTTAACAAAAGTTAAGAATTATCATATTATTAAACGCAAATTTCCTTTTTTTTAATAATAATACTAAAAAAAAAAAAAAAATAAAAAATAAAAATAAATAACAATAAATCATATATATATAGAAAAGAAGTATAGAATATAGAAAAGTAAATATTTTATATATAAAAAAAGAAAAAAGTATAGAAGAAATATAAGTAAATTTTTTTCATATTATTTAATTTTTTTAATTTTTTTTAACTTTTTTTTTTATTTTTATATTTATTATTATTATTATTTTTTTTTTTTTTTTAAATTTTTTTAAAGCTAGAATTTATTATAAAGTAGTAAAAAGTTTAAGAGAAAAAAAAAAAAAAAAAAAGAAAAAAAAAGATTATAATAAAAAAAAGTAGAATAGTAGATAAAAAAAAAAAAAAAAAGATATAATATAATAAAAAAATAAATAACTATGAATTTTTTTTTCTTTAATGGTAAATTAAAAATATTAGATAATTTTTATATTACAGAAAAAAAAGAAAGTAAATAAAAAAAATAAAAAAATTAAATAAAATATAAAAAATATTAAAAAAAAAAATAATATATATATAATATTATTTATCATAAATATTTTTACATAGTATTTTTGAATAATTGATAAATATATTGATATTTTTATTGTATACTAATTACGTATTATATTATTATTAATGTTTGAAATAGTTAATATATATATACATATAGAAAGATAAAGAAAAAAAATTTATGGAAATTATCAAAAACAAAAATATATGTATATATATTGATATATATAGGATAGATTTTTATTTTAATTGTTTTATATTATTTCTAATAGCTTTTATTATATAATTTAATGAAGTTTTTATTTATTATTTTTTTTTTTTTTGTAAAAATGTATATCCTCTAATATATTATTATTATTATTATTATTATTACAGATTTTTTATTATTATTAATTTTTGTATGAATTATTTTTTATTTTTATTTTTTTAACTATTATTATTTTTTCTTTATTTTATTTAATAATTATTAGTTTTTAATTTATTTATTTTATTATTCTTTGTATTTTAATGAATTAAGATGATGATGAATAACGGAGATTATTATATTTACATTGATTTGTCATCATTCGTAATTTTAATATAAGTAATAAACTTGTGGTGACAGAAAAGGTAATACCTGTTCTTTTCAAGAAACATTTCCAATCTATATTTCTTTGTATAATTTTATAAAGTGGTGGGTATCCGTACATATAATCATGCATTGATTCACTAATAATATATACTTGAAGTGGTTGTCTATTATATATATGAAAATATAATTTCATAATTTTTAAAAATAAATAAATATTAAATAAAAATAAATAAAAATTAAATAAAAAAAAAAAAATTTTTTTTTATTAGTATAACAAAAGAATATATTAAATAATATATATATATATAACAAAAGAATATATTAAATAATATATATATATTTAACAAAAGAATATATATATAATATATATAACATATATTTTATAGCTTTTTTTTTTTTTTTTTTTTTTTTTTTTTTTTTTTAAGATGATATTTTACCGACAAAGTGGACATTGACGTTTTTTTGAAGCTTGTAGCCATTTGAGCATACATTGAGTATGAGCAACATGTGTTTCTGAGGTGCAAAAGCTTTCCATTTGAGGATATTCACATGATCCGAGACAAACACAACAATCATCATGATAAAATTTTTCTTTTTTATTTTTAGTTATATTTTCCATTTCCTTTTCTTCAACAGAAATTGAGTTTTCATTATTTTCTTCAATTTTATCATTGTCAATATTATTATTATGATTATCTTTTTTTTCAATTTCTTGTTCATTATTTGAAGAATATGAAAGCGAATCATTTGATTTCTTTAATTCATTATTTAATAATTTTTCATTTTTCATTTTTTCTTCTTCTGTTTTAGTTTCAATATCATCACTAAAAGAATTTTTATTTTTTTCTTTAAGATTATAATTAATATATATTTATTGTTATATGAATTATAAAATGACATATATATAAATATATACAAATGTATATAAATAAATTAAAATTGATAAAAATATATATGTTAATAAGGTTTTTTTTTTTTTTTTTTAATTTTTGTATTTTTTCTTCTTATATATATAATTAAGTAGAATATAATCCAATTTATAATAAATATATTATAATAATTAAATAAAATAAAATAAAATAAAATAAAATAAAATAAAATAAAATAAAATAAAATAAAATAAAATAAATAGTAGAATATTAAATATAAAGTACAGATTGAATAAAATAAAATAAAATAAAATAAAATAAAATAAAATAAATAAATAAATAATAATAAAAAAAAAAAAAAAAAAAAACTAACTGTCTTTAGATTCTATAGTATCATTTCTAAAGCCTTCTACTTTAATAGCATTTTTTCCAGAAATTGAATAAACTCTCCTTGAACCGGATGTTATTTGTAAAAGTAATAATAAACCACTTTCTTCAATGATAGCACAAATTATTATTCCAATAATTAGTGGAATAATTAATTTTGAAGAAAATAAATTTAATTTTTCAAATCTTCCTCCTTGTTTTAAGTTTATTACAGTTCCATTCTAATAAATATTTTTAATATATGTATATAAATATGATTTTAAATATAAAATTATCGTTGTTAATATGAATTATTATTATTAATATTATTAGTTTTATAATATTAATAATGAATAATTTCAATATATATATATATTTTAATTTTATAATTAAACAATGTTTATTATTATTATTTATAATATTTATTATTATTATTTATTAACATTGAAAGAAGATATTATATATATATAATTATATAAGATAAAAAAATAAAAAAATACTTTTTGATGAAAAATTCTTAATAAAAGATAGGCAACAGTGATATGAAGTCCAGAAATTAATTTTTTCTCACTTTCTGTAAGAATACTTTTATTGGTTACAATTTGAAATTGTTGCTGTAAAATTAGTGAAGCTTTTGTCCATGAACTACATGCATAGGATAAAGTCGCTAATTTTAATGCAAATGGTATATAAGCCATTTGTGGAATTGAATTTGAGCGAGCTCTTTGATTAGCATAAGTTTGACCAGTATTTATAAATGAATTAATGTATACGAATGGTGAAGGTGCTGCCATTGAGAAACAAAATAATCTACCAAGATGAAAAACTAAAGTTTTATACATTTTATTATATATAATTATATATATATAATTATTTTGCTATTCATATTATTATTATTTTATTTTTTATTATTATTTTGTTTTTTATTATTATTCTTTTTTTTTTAATTTTTATTTTTTTTTTTAATTTAACTGAAAAAAAAAAAAAAAAAAAAAAAAAAAACTATTACTAAAAATCTTAAAAATAGTATTATTAAAATAAAAAAAAATTTTTATTAAAGTATATATATATTAATTTTCGGTTATAAAAATGTAATATATATATTAATATAATTTTTCTTTCTATTGATTATTTATTTTTATTTTTATTTTTATTTCTTCTTTTTTCTATTGTTATTAATAATAATTATTATTATTTTAAATGTTTATTTTAATTGTGGAATAAAAAAAAAAAAAAAAAAAAAAGAAAAAAGTAATTAATCGTAATTATTTCAATTTTTTATATGTATATTTTAATATTATATATTATATTCCTTTGAACATCAATAATTTTACTTTATTATTTTGTTATCTTCTTTTTAACTACAACTTAATAAATTAAACTAATATAAACTAAAATTATATAATGATGAGAACAACGTTGAAATTTTTGAATTAATTATTGTGCTTATAAAGAATTAATAAAAAATTAAAAATGATTGTATATATTTTAAATATTATACTATTTAAATATATAAATAAGTTCTCTTTGCGCTATATATTAAAAAAATATTTTTAATTTTATTTAATTATAGATCATTTTCTTTTTTTTTTTTTTGTGTGTTTATATATATAGAAATTAAACCAATTACAACAAGATTTTATATTTATTTTATTTTTATTTATTTTTTATTTTTTTCTTATATATATATATATTTTATTTTTAAAAAAAACTACTATTTTTAAAGTTTTTATTTATTATTCTTCTTATTATTATTTGCTATATTTCTTTAAAAAAGTATAAATATTAGAAATTATCACCTATTGAATTATTATTAATATATTAATATATTTATTACATTATATTACAATATATATTAAATAAATTGCTTCATTAATTTGAATTTTTTATTTTGAATAAACTTACATAATATATCACATGATATACATAAATTAAATTAAATTTTTTGTATAGATTTGATTATTTAATGATAATAAATAATAATTAATTAATTAATTATTTATTTATTTATAATAATAATAATAATAATAATAATAATAATAATAATAATAGTAATAATAATAATAATAATAATAATAATAATAATAATAATAATAATAATAATAATAATAATAATAATAATAATAATAATAGTAATAATAATAATAATAATAATAATAATAATAATAATAATAATAATAATAATAATAATAATAATAATAATAATAATAATAAAATATTATTCGAATTTCGTTAAATTTTTTTATTATTTTATAGTTATCATTCTTTTAACTATTTCACCTGAGTTTTCATTTGATAAGTCTATTTAATTAATTATATATATCATATATATATGTATAGACAAAAAGAATTATCAGATTTAGTATCATTAATACAAAAAATTTTTTGTTATTACTACTTTATTAGTATTTAATTTATAAAATTAATTTTAACATATAAAAATAAATAAATAAATAAATAAATAAATAAATAAATAAATAAATAAATAAATAAATAAATAAATAAATAAATAAATAAATAAGTTAATATTAATAGTCTATATTCTTATATATTATTACAGTTTCATTTGTTTGCTTTATTTATTTACTAATTTTTTTTTTTTTTTTTTTTTTTTTATTTATTATTATTTTTTTTATATATTCTAATAATAATTATTTTAATATTATTTTAAAACTATTTTTTTATTTAAAAAAAATAAGATAAAAGAAAAAAAAAAAAAAAAAAAAAAAAAAAAAACTTTTTTTTTTCATTATTTTTTAAAATTAATATTTTATTATATTTATTATATTTTTAAATAACGTATATAGTTTATTCTTTTATGGGTTTTAATTTTGATTTTAAAAATTTTATTTTTATATTTATTTTATATATTTTTTAATTATTATTTTTTTTCGTATTTTTTAATTTATATATATATATTTATTATTTATAATTGTTATTCTATAAATTAATAATTATTTAAAATGGTTTTATTTTTGTATTATCAATTTAAACAATTAAGAACCATGAAATAACAATTTCCATGATGGCAATAAAGAAAAGGAAATGTATTTTATTTCTACGTTGAGTATTCGCTGATAAGGATTGATCTGTTAATACAAAGTATTTCATTGATCTTAACTATAAGATTCATACCATTTTTATAGTTTTGTTTTTAATAACATATTTAATTAACAATAATAATAATGATAATAATATCAATAATAATTTAATTAATTAATCAAATACTTTTTTATGAATAATATCATTATTTAAAAAAAAAAATAATAAAAATTTACCAAAAAGAATCCAAGTGCTATACTAACATAAGAATATACCAAATAAGTAAAGAATGCTTTAGTGTAACCTTTTAATATTGAAACAATAATGATTCTATATATATTTATATATATTGTATTTTTATTTGTATTGATAATTCGGCATGGTAAATAATAAATTATAAGAGTATTAAAAAAAAAAAAAAAAAAAAAAACTATTAGTAATTTTTTCAAACATTTTTTTCTTTATATCATAGAGTTTTTAATAACTGAAATTATTATAATAATCATTACCCAACAAATTTGTATCCAGAGTATGCAATAAAATCAAGAAAAGAAACATCTGCTGAAATACTCATTAAATAACAAATTAATTTCATTAATAAAACTTCACCAACTAATAATGATAAAACTTTTAAAGCAGTTCCTCCAAGAACTTCTGGATCAAATCTATTATATCAATAAATTATTAACGATTAATTTTTATTATTATTTTTTTTTAATGTTTTGATATATGCATATATGTTTTATATTTTATTTTTATTTTAAATTCATTACCCATCTTTAGTAGTTACTTTAATGGCAAATAATACAATATAGGTAACGATTGACATTACTATTATAATTAAATCAATTTTATATGTTATTAAAATTTAAATTTATCAATATCTATTATTATTTATATTTTATCATTATTATTATTATTTATTTATTATTTATTATATTGTTAAATATTAATATTAATTTAACAAAAAATTATTTACCAGGAATATATAAATCTGGTGAATTTATATCTTCTCTTGGTGGACTATAGTCCATTTTACCAGTTTGTTCATTGCGTCTTCCTATTCTAGCCCATGACTTTACAAAATACAAAATACAGTGATTGAATATTATTTTTGAAATTATTATTATTATTATTATTTTTATTATTATTATTATTTTAAAGATTTCGAGTTTTATTTAATATATTTAATAAATTATAAATATTTTATAATTAATTTAATAATTTATTAGCTTAAAAATAAATTAACTTAATAATTATAATTACCTTATGACGGAATGGGAATAATACAAGACCACATTTTTTAAATACAAATGAATTTGTAACATCAAAATATTTCTTTAAACTTTGTGAATTAAACCAACGATTTAACTATAATTACATGATAGTAAATAAATAAATATATATTTTTTAAAAAAAAAGAAATGTTATTTTATATTAGTATTTCCATTAAATATTTCATTTTATATATATATATATATATTATTGTAATGTTATTAACACTAATATTATGTTTGCCAGAGATTATTTAGCTATTTATTATAATTTTATATTTCATATTATTTTATTTACTATATTTTTAATTTACTTTTGCATATTCTTAATTTCTTTTATTTTTATGTTTTTTATAATTGTTAATCCATCTTACATTTTGATTGACCATTTCAGCTCCTGATTCAAATGCTTTTTGACCGAGTTGGAAACCGAGTTGAGCAGTTGGATCATTTAAGAAGTTATTACCAAGGAAATTTTGGAAAGGTTTATGTTCTTGATTTTGTTGGTTGAATGATTGATTACCGCCCATAAAATTATTATTATTTTGTTGATATTGCATATTTGGTTGATTTGGTACTTGGAAATATCCATTATTCATAGCTGGTTGAGTTTGTTGTGATTGCTGGTTAAAAGATTGATTCATATTTCCTTGTTGTGGTTGTTGAAAAGATTGTTGTTGTTGATATGGGTCATAATTATTAGATTGCATTCTTTGAGGCTGTGGAGAATGAATAAATGAATTAGCAGTTTGTGGTTGCTGCCATTGTTGATATTGATTATTCATTTTTTTTTTTTTTGTTTATTGTATTATCTTATAAAATAATAAAATAATTTTGTTATAGTTTTTGATTTTAATAATAAATAAGAGAATAAATTTAAATAAATAATTTCTAATTATTTATAAAAATATCAATAATTTTTATTACAAAATATTATTAAACATATAGAATAATAATATTAATTATATATAATATAAATAAATAAATTAATAAATAATTAAATATAAAAAAAGTTATTAGGGATTAGATATATAATTATTATTATTTCTTTATTTCGATATTTGAATAAATTTCCTTAGTTTAAGTTATAATTTTAATGTTTATTTTTATTTGTAAAAATAATATAATATACTAAGTAAATTATTTAAATATATTTATATTTATTTTATTGTATATAATCAAAATATGAAATTTATTTTACTTATTTTATATTACTGTAATCTTATATTATTTATTTTAAATAATATATTTAATAAAAAGAAGACTTTTTAAATTTTTAAATTTTCTTTCAATTAATTTGATGTTTTTAAATATTTTTATTTTAAAAAAGAAAAAAAAAAAAATTTTACTTTTTGTTTTTTTTTTTTTTTATTTTATTATTTATTTCTTTATTTATTTATTTTTATTTCTAATCTAATATGTTTATTCTTTTTTTTTTTTTTTTTTTTTAAATATTATTACTTGTATTTTTATTTTTTTTTTTTTTATTTGTACTGATAATAGTATTTTATTTTATTTTTTATTATTTTTATTTCGATTTATTTAATAAATAAAAAAAAAAAGATTTATTTTATTTATTTATTAATATATTTTTTTATGTACTAATAACGTATGTAAATGTAAATAAATAAATAAATAAATAAATAAACAAATAAATAAATAAGCAAATAAGCAAATAAACAAATAAATAAACAAATAAGCAAATAAATAAATATAAAAAAATATAGAAATAAATAATAGATATTTCATTAAGACCTTATTCAAAAAGAAATAAAATAAAACATTTGAAGAATTATTAACTATTATATATGGATTTAATTTTTATTTTTTTAAATTTTTTATTTTATGATTTTTTGACTTATATTTTAAATTATATATAAAAAAAAAACATTTAAAATTTCTTTTTTTATTATAATATTAAATATTATTAAATTTTTTTTTATAAAAATTATTGAAAAAAAAAAAAAAAAACTTTATTTATTTTTATATATAAATTAATTATTCTAAGTAATATTGTTATTTTTTTATAATTTAAATTTATATTTGTTATATATATTATTTTTATTTGATTTCTAATTTTTTTTTTTTTTTTTTTTTTTTTTTTTTTTTTTTTTTTTTTTTTAGAATAATTTAACATCATCTTTTCTATTGTTTGCTATCTTCTTAGTGTATACAACGTAACCAATACCAAGTACAACACTAATGACAATTAACCAGAAGAATAAACCGAATCCTGCTTCTTCTTGGTTATTATATTGATTATGAATACCATGGTGTGAGTTTTGTTGTGGTGGTTGGTTCTTTCTATTAACCCTTTTACTTGGCTATTTTTATTATATAAAACAAATTAAATATATATGAATTTATAATCATTAGTAATAATTTTATTATGTATAAACAATTCAATTAGAAAAATCCTTTAAAAAAAGTTTATATATATTTTGATGATATTTCCATAAAAACATACAATAATAAATCCCTTAGTTTCAATTGAAAGAATATCATGAATATCATATGCATCACCAGTGTGGGAAGTGAAACCAACGTATCCAATAGATGGTAAAGTAACGTTTTGGATAGTAAAGCATGGTTGGTAAACATCTTCATTTCTAATTTTTAATAAAACCTATTTATTATATAATAATTAATAAATAATATTTAAACATTTGAATTTTATTGTAATTGAATTATAAATAATATATATGTATATATTTATTAGTACTTCAACATATTCTCCTTTTTTATATCTAACGATAGCTTTAGTTGGGAATTTCTTGTCACGCTATATTGTATTGATATAAATATTTATATATATATTTTTTATTAAAAGTATTTTTTATAATTAGTATTTATTTTTATTAAATTTATACATAAATTATATTAAATTATTATTAATTATAAATTATAAAGCATTTACGAAATCAGCTGAACAACCGAGCATCATGTTGTTTCCTTCACCATCATGGTCGTTATCATACTAATATTATATAAATTATAAATATACTATTAATGATTTATAAATAATTGATATATAACTCTTAATGTTTTCATACTTACAGAAGTTTTACCATCACCAAGCATTGGCATAACTCTTGGGAATGAATACTTATGTCTAGAATTTGGATAAGTATCTTTAATAAGATAATATAATAATGATAAATAATTGTTAATATATAATGTTAATTTCTTATAACTATTATAATTATAAATATTTTATTTTTTTTTATAAATTTAGTTTAACTTATTTTATTTATTAATTTATGTTTAGTTTTGAATTATATTTTAATTTATTATTACTATTATTACTATTTTTTAATTTAATTTTTTATTTTTTAAATAAATATTTAAATAAATATTTACCAAAGAAGACACCTAATCCATTGAAGTAATCCTTACTACCAAAAACTGGTCCAAGAATAGCTCTATCAGAGGCATAGAAGAAAGCAAAACCATCACCAAAAAGATGATCCTTACCATTGATTTCACCAACCTAAAATATTATTAAGGTAATATTTATAATTAATTAATATAAATTTGCTTTATTATTTTTGTTGATTATTATTTTAGTAAATTTTATTTATCATATAAATTATTATACTTACTCTAAATTCAAATTCAATTTCCCAGTTTTGAGCTGTAAGTGGGGCTCTACTCCATAACCATCCTTGTTGAGAATTTTGATTTGAGGTTAAACGAATATATTTGTTGACTTCAACAACAGTAGAGCCACCAAAATCCCACCATCTAATATCATTAAATAATTATATTTGATTTAATTTTAGAATATTTAAATTTTAACAATTTTTATTTAACAACAAAATTCATAATCCATTCTTAATTTCTTTTTATTTATTTATTTATTATTTATTTTATTTCATTTTTTTATTTTTTTTTAATTTTTTTTAAAAATATAACTGAGTATTATTTAATTCTAATTTATTTATAGAAAGTAATCAAAATATTACCTATTGTATAAACCATCAGCTATTTTTAATAATTAATCATATAGCGAGTACATTTATTTATTTATTTAAAAAAAAAAAAAATAGAAAAGAATAAAAGTTTATATATTTATTAGATTATTTTAAGTTTTAACCGAGGTATTTTATAAAAAAAACTCTTATTATGGTTATTATTATAATTTTAGATTATTAATAAATATTTTTTTTTTTTTTAAATGACTATCAAACATTTAATATTATAATTTATTTCAATATTCTTGTACAATATTTTGTACAAATAATTGTTTTATTATATCGAAAAGTTTTATTATATGAAATTTACTTATATATGGTGGTGAAAGTGAATGACTTTTTAAGTTGTATGATGCATCAGCAGAGGCTTTACCGGCTAATAAAGCTAATGCTGAAAGTGATAACTTAAGTATCGATGAACGCATTTTCTTTTAAATCATTGTTATATATTAAAAAAGTAAAAGTAATAATTAGTAATCAACTAAGCATTATAAATACATATAAACATAATTAATTTTATTATTATATAACATTTTCATGATAATAATTATATTAATAGATGACTGATTATAATTAATTCATAAAAATCTTTCATTATGATTATTTCTTATATAAATACTTAATTATTTTATATTACATAATTCTATAAATTATCAAATTCAAATGTTTTAATAAATGATTTATATTTAATCTTATTTTATAATTTAAATAATACTTTATTATACTTAATAGTATAAAAAATAACAATATTTACTTTTAATTTATAATTATATATATATATATTTTATTTATTTATTTTCTTCCTTTTTTTTTTTTTTAATTTTTAATTTTTTGTTTCCTTTTTGTTAATTTGTTTATTTTTATTATTACTATTTTTCTTTTTAGTTATTTTATTTTTCTTTTTCTTTTTTTTATTTTTTTTTTTTATTTTTATTTTTATTTCCAAAAAAAAAATAAATAAATAAATAAATAAAATAAAATAATAAATAAAAAAAATTATTACTATTATTATGATTATAGATTTTAAATGTAATGAGAATATATAATAATTTATTGTAATTAATGATAATAACCCATACAATTGTAATAATTAATTCCCCATATTTCAAATACTTTAATTAATAATTAATAAGCTTAATTTTATATCCTTTATTACAAAAATATAATAAATAGTTTATTATTAATAATAATAAATTATTAACTAAATAATAAATTATAATACTATTTTTATTATTTATATTATTTGAGATTTACTATGTATTTAATATAATAATTCTTATTCTTCATTGAATAATAATTAGACTATAAATAGAGAATAATACAATTGAATGGATGATCTAATTGTATTATTTTCTATACTGATCAATAAATTATTTAATATATTATACATATATTTTATAATATATGTCTTAATTAACTTTATATTTAATTAATCATCCATTAATATTTCAAAACATAAAATAATAAAATCTATTACTCCTATTGTTACATTTCCCAATGAGGCTTAAAATATATTATGGCGTTCTTTATTTCTAAGTTTTACAATGTAGCTTATAATCTTGTTCATAATTTAATGAAAATGTTAAATAAACACATCCTTTTCTAAAAACTTTTAAATATTTTATTCTTAAAGATTATTTTATTTTTAAAGATTATTTTATTCTTAATGAATATTTTATATTTAAAGAATATTTTATTTTTAAAGATTATTTTATTTTTAAAGATTATTTTATTTTTAAAAATTATTTTATTTTTAAAGATTATTTTATTTTTAAAGATTATTTTATATTTAAAGATTATTTTATATTTAAATAATATATTCTTTTTAATTTTTTATAAAATTAATTTTTTATTAATTTATTTATTAAAATTTTTGAAACGCCACATTTTCCGAAATAAAACTTTCTGAAATAAATACTCTCAGAAGTTATTAATAAAAATATAAAAATACAATAATAATAAAATAATTAGAAATTTATATTTTATTTAAATTAAATTTTTAAATAATATTAATATTTTAAACATTTAGGTATTTTTAATTAAGAATAATTTCGATTCTGATAATCTTTTTCATTTGATCATTACTCAGTCGTTTATTACAAATAAGTATTAATATTATTTAAATTATTTAATCATTTAAGCCATAATTCAATAATACATTTCTTTGTTTTCTATTATCAATTATTTTTTATTCCATAATTTTATATTTATCAATTAGAATATTGATTTTATCAGATTTTTTTAAATTTTTTTTTTTTTTTTTTTTTTTCCCAAATTCCTGCGCTTTTCCTTTTACAATCATTATATTTTTTTGGAGTAATTATAGTATTATTACTATACTTATTAATACTTTTTTTTCTTCAAATAACATCTCATAAGTAGCTTGTTCTTTTTTTAATATCGAAAAAGAAGTAGTATAAAAGCTATTTAAATCTTTAACATAAGCTCTAATAATGATCATTTGATAATTAAATTTAGGTGCAATAAAAAGTACCATTTCAAATATATATCTTCATTATATTTCATTAGTAATTTTGCTTGGAATGGGGATGTGATTGGGAGATTATTAAATTTTGAATTTTTAAATATCATAAAATTTTCATTTCTTACTGCTTTATAATATTTTGATTTATCAGGAATTTCATCAAGCTTTGTTAGATCAGGAGGTAGCTGTTTATTTATATCTTTTGTTATTTGGGATTTAGGTGTTTTATATTCAGGACATATAAATCCAATTTCTTATGAAACTTCATAAGTATACATTTAGATTTTATGCTCAAAGGAATTGAACTTTTTCTAATTTCATCTTTAATTTTATGTTTTGCAATCGATATAAATACGATGCATAAAATTTAGCACATGTATATTTATTTCTAAATCTGATTATAATTTATTTATTTTTTATATATATATTTGTATTAATATTATTAAAAAATCTATGGAGGTAAATTACAACAATATAAATTCCACACTGAGAAATTCAACTTTCCGAAAGGCAACACTCTCTTAAAAAAATATTTTTTCATAAGACTTTTAATTATTTTTAAAAAATAATTTATCTTTAAGAATATTTATGGAATATTTATTTTTGAAGATATATAAAAATTTTAATTTTTGTATTAATATAAAGAATGTTTTTTTAAGGATTTTTTTAACTATATGAAAATGAAAATATTAATAAAACAAAATAAAATAAAATAAAATAAAATAAATAGTAAAATATGAATATTAAGTACAGATTGAATAAAATAAAATAAAATAAATAGTAGAATATGAATGTAAAGTACAGATTGAATAAAATAAAATAAAATAAATAGTAGAATATGAATGTAAAGTACGGATTGAATAAAATAGAATAAATAGTAGAATATGAATGTAAAGTACGGATTGAATAAAATAAAATAAATAGTAGAATATGAATGTAAAGTACAGATTGAATAAAATAAAATAAATAGTAGAATATGAATGTAAAGTACAGATTGAATAAAATAAAATAAAATAAACATATATATATAAAATAAACAAATAAATAAATAAATAAATTATTATTTTTTTTAATAAATTTCATTATTATATATAATAAAATCAATATCGATATATTGTAAATCTTAGAGGTGTATAAATTAGCAATTAATTACTAATAATTTAAAGTAATATTCTTATCATTTTCAGAAACTTCAACAAATGTATATATATATACATATTATTATTATTATTATTAATTAATTAATTTATTGAATATAAATATGCACATGTATACCTCAATTTTCAAAGATAACATCTTCAATAATAAAAAATATAAATTTTAAATTATATCTTTAAATTTATATTTAAAAATTCATAATTAAAAAAAAAAAAGAAAAAAATTTTAAATTTATTTAAAAAACATATATAAGAATTTTAATAGAAACATCTGTGGTTATAAGTCTTCTAATAATTTTTTTATTTACTTAGTAGTTATGGCTAGAATATATTAATAATTTTTAATATTTTTTCTTTTTTATAAATTTATTTTATTTATTTATTTAAAGAGTTAAATAAAAAAATTTAAATAAAAATAATTCTTTTAACCAAAAACAATTATTTTTGTTTAAAAAAATTAATTTTATTTTATGAATTATATTTTAATTTAATTAAAACATAAAACATTTCATAAGAATCAAGTATTATAAGTATTAATTAAAAAAAATTTTAAAATATATTGTTTGCTTTTTTAAATTTGTGAATATCAAATTTAAAATTGTTGCTATTGCTATAATAATTCTCAATGAATCCTGTTTTAATACTGGAGAATATGTTTCCCTGTAGTCTTCGTCGTATTTTCATGTAGATCCTCTAGCAAGTAAACTGGAGGATTTTGAAAACTAAAATTTAAATTATTTTGATAATTATTATAAGGATTAAATCTATTGGCTGATTATACAAGATTTTCATTATTATCATATTTATTATAATTATTCAGAACATCAAATTTGAAACTCTTATTATTACATAATATTTATTGGATCAGATTCCATTGAATTTCTTTTTAAATTGCTTTGGGACGTATAAGAATACTTCATTATTAAACACACTAATTCTTTCGTAATTGACCATCTTTTTGTATAATTCTTCAAAGGGGACTTTATTGTTATTACTTCCATATGGTAATTAATTGTTTATGTAATTGACCATTCTAATGGCATCTTCTCAAAACTTACGACTTAATTTTTCATCCTTAAGCCTAATGGTAGCGCTATATAGTACTGTTCCTTAGAATCGTTCAGCTCTTCCATTTTGTTGTGGATCAGAAAATTTTCTAAAGCTATTAATATCAAACTCCTTTCTATTATCAGATCATATATATTATATGTTAAATTCGAATATGTTTTTTTTTATACCTTTTTATACCATTTATAGAGGTTTTAAAATACTTTGAACTTTATCTTCATGAAGAAAACCAAACTATATCTGATATAATCGTCAAGTATCGTCAGAAAGTATTTATTGCCATAAGGAAAATTATACGGAGAGGAAATAGTATTCATGTGAACAAGTTCAAAAGACCTTTTTTTATATTGTTATTCAACAATCTATAGTATTTCTTTTCTTTATTAGTTTTCTTTTTGTATTTATCATTTAAAATTTTACTCTTGATAACTGAAGAGGTGTTTGAGATTACTTGATTGCTTCGTTTCTTTTGTCTTAAATCCTTCAGATATTTAAGATATGGAATTTTTTTTCTATTTAAGACATTCGGTAGATTCATCTCATTTATGTAATACAAGTATCTGAAGGGAGAGAGCTGTGAATAAATAATTGTACTTTTTTTTCGTCTGTTATTTTCACCCCTAAACTCTTCAATTCATTAAATATATTATTAAATTTCGATGTAAACAGAGCAATAATGTTGAATTTATTGTATCTCTTTTTTTTTCTTTTATTTTCAGTTGCTTTTTTAGTACAATTTTTCTTTATTCAGTAGATTTAACATTTATTTCTTTTATTATTTTCCATATCTGATAGGCGGTAAATTTTAGGAGGTCCATTTTTAGTCCATTTTTAGTAAATACTTGGCCAAAACATCAGATTTTATCATATTTTTTTTGTTACATCCAATACTTAATACAAATTATCCTTCCTTTTAACATAGTCATCAACTTCTCGAATGGTTAGTGGAAGATCCATCTCAATTAGTCATAATCTATAATTATTTGAAATTTTTCGTTGCTGTAATATTTTCTGTCATTCTAATATAATAAATATTATTATTATTATTATTATATTTATGTGTATAATGTTTAATTGCATTAAATTATTATTATTTTTTTTCATTAAACACTAATTCAATGAGACCCTTTATATTTTAAAATTTTTTCTTTTTTATAAAATTTTTATTTTATTTATTTATTTATTTATTTAAAGATTTTAAACCAGGTTCTATCCTGGTTGTTAGTCCGCGGACTATCATACATAAGGCTCCTGGTTCGACCTCGCCCTTTGACCATTATCCGGTTTTTCCTGAACAAAAGGTTTTACTGTAGATAATGGTTAGGGTTTCCTTTAACAGGTAAGTATATCCCCCTTCCCTTACATATAATATTCTTAAATTCCGGAGTAATATAGACTAGATACTGTCCTAACAGTGAGCCTGAGAGGGTTGCGCTAGTAAATGTCATTAATATACTTACGAGGGAATTCCTAGCATATGGGTTCATATGAACGAAGATAAACTACGATTAATCAATCTGCTAACTAAATACTGATGTATTTAGTTAGCAGATTGATTAATCGTAGTTTGATATAAAACAAATATGTGTAGCAACATATTTGTATATTTAATAATAATAATATTTGAAATAATTTCTTATTTATTATTCAATGTTCATATATATATTATTCATTATAATATGAAATATATTAAATATATTAAATTAAATAGTTAATTTCTTCTAAATATATATAATAAGAATATTATTATATATATAACTTAAATATTCTTATTTATGTTAAAGTTTATATTAAAAATACATAATACTTCTATATATTATAATATAATGAAATAGTTTTAGTTATTTTAATTATGATTAAATATATATATAGTTGATATTATTTATTATATTCATATTTATTATATAATTATATTCTTATATATTTAACTTTATTATTCTTATTTTCATTTTTAAGAATTATATAGTTATATTTATTATATTTATTATTTCTAATATATATTTATTATATATTATACTACGATATATTATATTTTAAATGTATATATTTATTAATATTTAATTATTATAAAGATTTCTAATAACTACTCTTCTTTATTGTAATTTGGAGAAGACCCTTGGTTAATTGGGTTTATAAATTAAAATATATTAATAAAGGTTAATTAAATATAACGATACTATTAAAAATTATTGCACATAAAAGTCCAGCATATCAATACTATTACCAAGTGGTATATCACGTGACTCATTTGGGTTAGGTTACTCTAACCTCGCTTCTAGGGAATTAGGCACCGAAAAAGTATTCCGAGAAAAATCGTGCTAGAAAATCTCAGAAATAATATGTATGGTTAGAGCGCCAATACTGAATAAACAGTAAGGCTGTCCAGTAGGGACTATATCCACTTGTACAAAAGCACACCAATGTGTTGTGACTACCTTAATATTTCCATGTCTTGAGGGGCATAGGGCGGTACACACCGGAAATAAAAAAAAAATATTAAAGATTTATCTTATTATTATTATTTTATGAATTACATTTTGATTTAATTAAAACATAAACATTACTTAAAATTCTTGTAAAATAAGCTACAAATTTTATTTACTTAAAGTATTAATAAAAAAAAAATAAATACATTATAATAAATTAAACTTTATAAAATTGATATATATATAATAAAAAAAAAAAGATAAATGGAATTTTTACGGCTTTAATTTCCACATCTTTTATATTAATTTATTAGTTATTGGATATAGTTTTTTAACAATTGTTAGTTAATTAAAATTTTAATATAATTTATAATTATAAATAAATATATTTTTTATTATTTTTTTTTTCTATAATCCTTTTTTATATTATTTTTTTTTTTCTTTTAAAAATCAATTTGAAATTCATTTTACAATTTTACAATTTTTAATATAAAGAAAGAATATTTACATTATACTGATAATAAAATTAATAAAGCTGTACAATATATATAATGTTAACTTTTTAACTTAAAATAATATAATTAAAATAATAAAGAATATCATAATATAAAGTAAAATGAAAAATTCAAATAAAATTAAGAAAAATTCAAATAAAATTAAGAAAAATTCAAATAATATTAAAAAAACTTCAAATTTTAAAAAATTTCAATTTGAAACCATTATTGATTTAAATAATCTGAAGTCATTATATAAACGGCAATTACCAGAAACATGTATTCCATTAAACTCAAAAGAGGGGAAGGAAATTTTTTCTGAAGCTTTAGAAGAAAAAAATATGGAATGTTATTTTATGCTTAGTATTCATCTTTTAACGTATGAATAATTAATAAATTTCTAAATTGATAATTTTGAAATTTATATATTTAAATTATTAATAATTATTTTTTTTTAATTTATTAATTTTAAGATTTTATATATATATATATATATATATATATATATTTTTTTTTTTTTTTGTGTTTAATATTAATAATGAATTTATTAATAATTATTTTCATATTAGAATCTAAATTAATTCTTCTTATTATTAATATCATTTGAATTATATTTTAAAAATTAATAATATAATATATTTTAAATAATATTTTTTTATGCTAAAATATTTATGTTTAATAATATATATATATTATTGTTATTGTTATTATTATAATTATTATGAAAGTCAATCTGAATTAGCATATTGTGGAATTTCTTCTTTATGCATGGTAAAAATTCATTTCAATAATAAATAAATAACTAAATAAATAACTAAATAAATAAATAAATAAATAAATAAATAAATAAATAAATAAATAAATAAATAAATAAATAAATAAATAAATAAATAAATAAATAAATAAATAAATAAATAAATAAATAAATAAATAAATAAATATTAAATAATTAATATAAAAAATGATATTATTTAATAACAAACAAATTAAATAATTTATAGATATTGAATGCTCTTGAAGTTGACCCTATGTATAATTGGAAAGGTCAATGGCGTTTTTTTACAGAAGAAAATATAAGATACCCACCTCATATTGATAGTGATATTATAAAATGGCAAGGAATTACTTTGAAACAATATTCAGAGATATCAAAATATAATTTTTTAGAAGAGGTGAAATTATGTAAAGCAAGTGAGATTACTAAAGAAGAATTTATACAAGATATAGAACATGTATCACAACAAAATCGTGAAGTAATGACACTTAATTTTGCAAGAAATATTATGAAACAAACTGGCTATGGACATATATGCCCCTTAGGTGTATGCTATTAAATAGGATTAAATATAATATTCATTTATAAAACAAGGATATTTAATAATAATATATTTATTTCACTATTCTAATATAATATTATATAATATAATATTATATGATATAATATAATATAACATAATTTTTAATTATTATTTAGGGATATAATAAAAAGAGAAGAATGGTATTACTACTTGATATAGCCAGACATAAATGTGAGTTATATAATCAATATATATATATATATAAACTTCTATAATATGTATATTAATATTATGTTTTTAATATATAAAATTATAATAGATCCAGTTTATTGGGTTTCAATTGATATGCTTTGGGATGCTGTAAATACTATTGATGGTGAAACAGGAGAATCTAGGTAATTATTATTATTATTATTATTATTATTATTATTATTATTATATAATAATAGTCATTTTAATATATAAATATTCATATTGAAATATGTATATACTTTTTAGGGGATATTCAATTGTAAGAAATCCATTACAATTAATGAAAAGTGCATTTATTATGTATTATAGATTTAAAGAGCCGATTGAAGATCTTTTTAATAGTATGTTATCAAATATACAAAATGAATTATTAAATAATATTAAAGAATATGATAGTATTTTATCACTTCTAGAATCAACTATTATCCAAACTATAGAAAAGGTTAATTCAATTAAAACAAATTTATTCAAATTAAAAAAGTCCATTTTTATGCCTACCTATTTAATAACAAATAAAATGGTTCTTTTAAGAAAAGATTATTTTGATACAATAAAAGAATTATATAAAGAAATAAAATCATCAACTCTTTATAAATATATTATTAGTAAAAGGAAAGAATATGATTTAATTTTGGATGAGGTAAGTTTAATAATAATAAATAATAAATAATAAGTAATAATAATAATCATAATAATAATAATCATAATAATAATAATCATAATCATAGTAATAATAATAATAATAATAATAATAATAATAATAATAATAATAATAATAATAATAATAATAATAATAATAATAATAATAATAATAATAACAATAATATTTTTTTTTTTTTTTTTTTTTTTTTTAATTAATTAATATAAAAAGAATTCTGATGATCCTGAACATCCAAATTTAAATAATGAAATTTTTTATTTTGTGATATTAATTTTATATGTAATATTACCTTCATTATATAAGATAATGAATAATTTACAAAAAAGTAATGAAGAGTATAATTGTCACGAATTAATGAAAGATCTCGAACCTTATCTTGAAGAAATCAAAAATAATAAAGTAATTCATGCAGAATCAAATTTCTTTTCAAATTCTTTTTTCCTAAATTAAAAAAAAAAAAAAAAAAAAAAAAAAAAAAAGAAGACGTAATAACTACACAAACTGCAAAATTATAATATATATAAATATTGTGTATATTATTATTTTTTAACATGAAAAATAATTCTTTTTATTTTATTTTATTAATTTTATTATTATTATTATTAGAAATATCTTATTATATATAAAATTAAAATTTTAATATATCATATTTATCATATTTAATATGTTATTTATTAGTATGTATCACTATATTGCAACAATTTTTTAATTTCAATTATTATATTATCATTATTATTAAATAAATATATATATATATTTTTTTTTTTTTTTTTTTTTTTCTTTTCTTTTCTTTTCATTAATTTTACTTTTATTTTTTTTTTTTTTTTTTTTTTTTTTTTTTTTTTTTTTTTTTTTATTTTTTATTTCATTTAGAAAAAAGGCTTTTATTTTATTATTACATTTTATAATTTTTTATATATTTATTTTTGAATTTTGTAATTTTTTATTTATTAAAAGTATAATAATACTAATTTTATATGATTTTTTATATAAATGCCAGAATATCAATTAATCAATATATATATATATTTTATTATCTGAAATTATTACACTAAAAATTGTATTATGATAATTATATTTTAAAAATATTATAATGAATAAAATAATAATTAAAGAAAAAATAAAAATAAAAATAAAAATAATAAAAATAATAATATACAATATATAATATATATATTTTAAAAAGATAGTGTTAAAAAAAAAAAAAAAAATTATATAGTATTATCTTTTTAATTATTATTTGTGTGAATAAATAGATTAAGATGTTCTTTCTTTTCATATTGTTCTTTAGTTATATTATGGCATAAATATTCCAATCTTTTGATTTCATCCCTTTTTCTTCTAACGAAATCATATTTTAATAAATTATTAAAAGAAAGTGCTGGTTGAACATATCTTTCAGAAGAGGGTACTTGTTGAAGTGGTTCTTGTTTTTTATTGGATACTTCCGATAATTTATTTAATGAACGTAATTTACTTACTGAAGTTTTAATAATGTTATTACTACTATTACTACTACTACTATTACAACTATTATTATTATTATTATTATTATTATTATTATTATTATTATCAGAAATCAATGACTCTATACTATTTTTATTGGAATATTCATTATTTGTATAAAGGAATGAAGAAAACGGAGATTTTGATTTACTATAATATTCTGAAAAATCTTCATCATTAAGTAATTGTTTCTATATGATATATATATTTATTTTTAAAAGTGAGAATTATAAAAAAAAAAAAAAAAATTCTTTCTTTTCTTTTTTTGTTTTATTTATTTAATTAGAATATATAATATATATTACAGAGATAGAAATATCTATAGAGTTTTTTAGATTGTTCGGAATAATCATTTCTTCATTAACTCCATCATTATTTTTAAACGATTTATTACTATTTTTCTTATCTTCGTCATTTTCTTTTTTGCTATTAATACTAATTAAACTACAACTTTTCTAATAGATTTACATAATAAATAATAAATATAAATTTATACATTGCTTAATAAATGAAAAATAAAAAAGAATTTCTTTTTTTTTTTTTTAAAAAAAAAAACTTTTTAATAATTTTAATAAGATATTTAATTAAAATATATACCGGAGACGAACATTTTCTTGATAAAATAGAATATTCACTGAAATTATCATTACTATCATCAATTTTTCTAATTTTAATCTAAATTTTAATAAAAATTATGAATATATATATATATAGTATATATTCATTTTAATGTAATATATAAATTATTATATATATACCTTATTATTAAATGATATTGATTTTGCTGAAAATGATTTGGATCCTTTGGATAAAGTTCTACTCTTTTTATTTAAATTTTATTCATAAAATTAAATATATTTTAATATATATATATATATATTTTCCCTCAAATATTAATGTTTTTATTATTATTTTTTTTTTAAGTTATAATTATATATTACTGTACCATTTTTGGTTTAGTTTTCCTTCCCTCTCTTGTAATAAATATTTTCTAAGTATATTTGATAAAGTAAAAAAGTTAATTATTAATTTGTATTACAAATAATATATATAACAAAGAATCATAGTTGTAGGTATAATAATATTACTTGGCCATAATCTATTAATAATTTAATATATATATAAATATATATATATTTAAAAAAAAATAACATTTTAGCTACTTAAAATAATAAATTGTATATTTATATTAAATAATTAGTTAATAAGAAAAAATAAAATTTACTTGATTCAGGCATTTTTACATAACAATGCTCTACTTCTTGGGGATCATAATCAATTTTTTCATAATATCCTGTCAAATAAATTAAATTCCAAAAAGAAAAAAAAAAAAAAAACATATATTATATATATATAAATATAAATAATAATATTAAAAAAAGAAATATAATATTAAATGATTATAATATAATAAAATTATATAAATGAAATATTTATTTATTAAAAACATATATTTTAATATATATATATTTTAAATAAAAAGTTTAATAATAGTAACTTTTTTTTTTTTTTTTTTTTTTTTAATTTACCTCTCTCAGAAATTGAAAGACGATATTTTTTTTTCCCTCTGGGTAATTGAATGTGTGGAATTTTTAATGATTTAAATGGATTAGGGGTATCTGATGGTAAAACTTCAGCAAAATTTTTTTGTAATCCTACTTTAAAGATCTTTGCTTTTTGAAGTTTATCATTTGGAAGAGAAAAAATTGATATATGAACACAATCCGGAATATTGGTATTATTCTTTTTAATAACAGTTTTTTTAGCTGCACGTCGCTTTAATTTTCTTCTATAATTTATATCTTCCTACATATATTATATTATATATTTATATATATTTTATTTATATATATTTTATTTATATATATTTTAATGTTTTATAATAAAAAAAGAATTGAAATAATATATATAATGAATGTAATTTGAAACATACATCTAATGAATAAGAGGGATAAGAACCTAAAATCGATGAATAAGATGATAATGAATGAAATGGTTTTAACATATTTTCTTCAAAAGGAAATTCACTTTTAATATTATTATTAGATTTTGAACTTGATTTAGAATTACTATTATTGATTTTTAAAGATTTACTAGAATTTTTTTTTTGAAAAAGCATATGATATTTTAAGTTTTTCAATGACATTGTATCGATATCTAATTGTTCATTTTGATATTTTTCTTGGTTATCATTTATTGAATTATAATAATAACTCTTATATAGTTTATTCATGGGGGAATTGTATACCTCATTAGTCAAAATATCATTATCTTGATTATTGATTCCATTAGACCCCATCCTTGTTGATAATACGTTATCCTCGTTAGTTAAACTTTTGTTAGAATTTAATATATATTTTACAGGTAGATTACGGGTTTTCTTGAAATTTAATGATGATTCTGATTTTGATTTATATTTTTTATTAATATCATATAAATTTGTATAATTATTATATACTGTGGAAGCTATTTCTGGATATTTAATTTTATTTAATTTAGTTAAGTTTCTATTAACATTCTGACAAGCTTGGATAGTAGTTTTTAATGAATGATAAGGAATAAGGTAATAATCATAATCATTATCATTATCATTTTTTGTATTGTTTTCGGTTAAATTTATTTTTTGGATATGTTTAATTTTATTTTCCTCTAATTGTTCACTACAAGATAATGAACATTGAGTGACTGTTGAATCATTACAGATTTCATCATTAAAATTTTTTTCTGAAGTATTACAAGTAACAGGCTTTTTAACAATATATAAAACATTTTGAATTTTTTTTTCATTGCATTTATCGTTATCTATATCAATAATATTTTTTTCAAATTTATTTGTTATAATTTTATTAATATTATTTACAATAGGTTTGCTAAGATCAACATCATTAGTTTTTTGATTTTCATTATTATTTGTTCGAGAAAATGAAGGTGATATAATATTTGTTGATGAGCAAATTTGATTAAGAATAGAAACATTTGGAGGTTCTAATAATGGGTAATATGCAGTATTATTTGGGATAAGTTTTTCATTATTATTTGGTATTACTATTTTTATTTTTTCATTATCATTATTATCTTTAATATTTCCTTTTTTTTTTTTTTTTTAATTGAGTTATATTAATATTAAAATTTGAAGTTTATAAATAATAATTTAAATATATACATTTCATATTGTAAATAATGTTTGTTTTTGATTAATTTACCTTTATTACCCCGATATTTATTTAAAAATTCATTATCATATTTATTTATTTTATTATTCATCTTTTTAATGAATTTTTCTGTATTATTTTTTACATTATAATATTCTTTTAATAAATAATATCCATCTTGATAAGGAATATTACCAGTTTTTAAAACACTGTTATTTCCATTTTTTATATGATTTTCTATTTGGTATTTTTGTTCATATTTTTCTAGCCATTTATAATATTTATTTTCAGCATGTTTCATAATATTAACTTTATGATTTGGAGATGAATATTTCTAATATTAAATATAATTATTATCAATTATTTTTTAAAAAAAAAAAAAAAAAAAAAAAAAAAAGTTTTATATAAAGCTCTATAAAAATATATAAAAATATATTTATATATTACTAATTTACCATTTTTGATTATAATTAAAGTAATTAAATATGAAAAATAAAAAAAAAAAAAAAAAGATTAAAAAAAAAAAAAAATATATATATATATATATATATACTTTTTTATTTATTAAAACTGATTTGAAAAATAAATCACTTTATATCTATAAATAAGTTAATTAAATAATATATATAAATTCTTTTTTTTTTTCCTTTTTTTCCTTAGCTTAAATTTTTTTAAAATATTATTCATCATAAATGTAAAAAAAATTTTAATGTCTTTTATATATACTTATTAAATTTAAACTTTTAACTTTAAAAATTATATATGAAATATATATAATAATATTATATTATATTTTTATTATCATTATAGAAATAAAAAACATAAAATACTATTTATTAATTACTATTTATCTTTAATATATGATAATAATAGTAATAATAATTTATTTATCATCTCTGATTATACAATAAGATAAATTGATAATTTAGTAAATTATCCTATTTATAAAAATATTATATTATTTTAATAAAAGAATAAAAGAAAAAGCATAAAACATAAAACAAAAAATGAAATAATCAAAAATAACAATTAAAATTTTAAAATTTAATCTTGCTTGTGTAACCTTATTTAATAAATAAAAATATATCAATTTTTGTTTTAATGTTTTTTTTTTTTTTTTTGTACAGAGGCATTCTATAACAAAAAAAATTTTTATACTCAGAATTTTATTTTTTTTGAAAAAAAATAATTTAATTAGAAAAAAGATTCCTAATAAATAGTCTAATAGCTAATAGAAATCTTTTTTTTTTTTTTTTTTTTTTTTTTTAGTTGGTAATTTGTATATTTTAATAAACTATATTAAATTAAAATAAATATAATGTAAAATTACATATATATATAGATAATGAAAAAGAAATTACAGAAAGTATAATAATAATAATATTATTATTATTATTATTATTCATTATTTTTTTTATTATTATTTTTTATAAAATTAAATATAAGTCAAATATTTTTTTTATTATGAATATGGAAAAAAAAAAAAAAAAAAAAAAAAAACATTGTAATTGTGGATTATAAAATCATATATAGTAAATATAAAACATATAATAAATATTTTTAAAAAAAATTATAAGTTTAATTCTTTTATTTGAGGTGATTATTGGATTTTTTATTCAATTTTTAAATTATCATATATAAAGAAAATTTTAATATAATGAAATTTTAATATAATGAAATTTTTAATATAATGAAAATTTTAATATAATGAAATAAATAATAAAAAGTTATATACAATAATGACTATTAAATAAATAAAAAATTGGTAAAAATTAAAAAATATTAAAATTGATTTATAAATTAATTAAAAAAAAAAATTAAAAAAAAGAAAAAAAATTTTTTTGTTAAAATATGAATTATTAAATAAATATGTAAATAATTAATAATGAAATGTAAATAATAAATAATTAATAATGAAATGTAAATAATAAATAATTAATAATGAAATGTAAATAATAAATAATTAATAATGATATGCAAATAATTAATAATTAATGGAAATAATATAATATAAAAAAATGTAGATAATAGAAATATATTATTATTATTATTACTATTGTTCAATATTATATCCATTAAAAAAAAAGATTTCAAAAAAAATTTTTTTCTAAAAATTTGCAATAATATACAATTATATATAAACTTTTTTTTTTTTTTTTTTTTTGAAAATTTAAATTTAATTAAATTTTTTTATTATTTTTGAAAATATATATTAAAATTTAAAATTAAAAAAAAAAAAATAAAATAAAATAAAATAAAAAAATAAAAAAAAAAAAAAAAAAAAGAAGGAATAAAATTTATTATTTTTATATACTTTTATTTTGTTATTTTTTTCTTTTAAATATATTTTTAGTATATAAAAGCTTTATTTTATATATATAATAAACATTGAAACTGAAATTTTAAATAAAAGGAATCTATTTTGAAGTAATTTATTTAATTTAATTTTTTCTTTTTAATGAATATTAAAAATTTATTAAAAGATGTTCACCACAATTAAAAATTATTTTAACAAAACATAATTTAAATATCAATATATAATTTTTGTTAATTAAGAAAAGATATGAAGTTTTAAATATGTAAAATATAAAAGAGCTAAGATATAAAATATAAATACAATAAAAAAATAAATAAATAAATTCTAAAGTATTATTATATGCTAAATAACTTGTTAAAAATTAATAATATTAAAGAAATGCGTATATACAAATAAAAATAAATATAAATAAAAAAAAAGTATTTTTTTTTTAATTTTATGAATATTGGGAAAGAATAATTACTAATTGAATTTTAATATAATAATATATTATATTATAATTAGAATTTATTGAATTTCTATTTATAAAAGGTATTAGAAAATACATATATTAGTTACATGAAATAATATTTTAAATAAAGCTTATAAATATAAAGAAATATGGAAATTATGAATAAGGATCCTATATTACCAAAAGGTGTGAATTTACTCAAATAATAATAGTAATAATAATAATAATACCATTTAAATAGAAATTAACTATGATAAAAATTATTTAATTTATTTTTTAAATAAACATTTATTATAATTAAAATATGTCTCTACGTATTAAAGATACGAGTTATCTTGATAAAGAATTAGGAAGTGGATGCTATTATAAAAATGTTGAAATTTTAGATAAGAAAGTATATACTTGGACTATACCACAGTGGAGTACTGCATTAGACCGTGAAAAGTTATATTCAAAAACATTTGAAGTTGGTGGTTGTAAATGGTATTAACATCTTTCATTGTCATTTATTATTTTTATATTAAAATTATAAAATTAATACGTAATAGAAATATCATTAATATCATTATATAATTATAATGATATTTATTGTAAAAAAAAAAAAAAAAAAAAAAAAAAAAAAAAAAAAAAAAAAAAAAAAAAAAAAAGTATTTTAAATTTGGAATATAAAATATTAAATTTAAATTTCGATATTTAAAAAAAAAAAAAAAAAAAAAAAAGGAAACTTTTATTATTTCCAAAGGGTGTCACTAGAAATAATATTATTTCAGTATTTTTATATTCTGTGGATGCAAATGATGAAAAATGTGAAAAAAATTGGTATGTATGTTCACATTTCGGTTTAGCTTTAGCAAATCCAAAAGATAAAAAAATATTTATAAAAAAAGGTATTTTTTTTTTATTGATGTTGTGATATAATAATATTAGAATAAAGTATATATTAATTAATATATTAATACATTGAAACATAAAAATATTTATTAATTTACATATATATAATTTTAATAATAAATTAATTAATAATAATAATTCTTTAATTCGTTTTTGATTAATATTTGTATTAAATTTTTATTATAATTTTTTTTTTTTTTTTTTTTTTTTTTTTTTTTTTATTTTTGGTATAAAAGAGGCACATCATCGTTTTACTAGTAAAGAAAATGATTGGGGATTTCAACAATTTATTAAAACTAATGATTTATATAAAGCAAGAGGTACAACAGGAAAATCATTAATTGAAAATGATACATTATTGGTTATTGCATATATTAGAGTAATTAAAGATACAACTGGTGTTTTATGGTATGATTTTTCAGAGTATGTATTAAATTATATAAATATATAATTAAATATATATAGATTTAAAATATATATAGTTTAAATATTTATATATTTATATTTGTTTATATATTTCATTATTTATAAAATTAATTTTTATTTAATATACAATTTTAAATAAAAACAACAAAAAAAAATTTCATAATAAAAATAATTATAATAATAATAATAATAATAATAATAATAATAATAATAATAATAATAATAATAATAATAATAATAATAATAATAATAATAATAATAATAATAATAATAATAATAATAATAATAATAATAATAATAATAATAATAATAATAATAATAATAATAATAATAATAATAATAATAATAATAATAATAATAATAATAATAATAATAATAATAATAATATAATAATAATAATAATAATAATAATAATAATAACTAAATTAAATTAAATTAAAAAGATGGGATTCTAAAAAAAGAACAGGATATGTAGGATTAAAAAATCAAGGAGCTACTTGCTATATGAATTCATTACTTCAATCATTGTATTTCATTAATTTATATCGTAAAGCAACTTTTGAAATTCCAACTGAAAAGGAACAACCATGCAATAGTGTACCATTAGCATTACAAAGAGTATTTTATAATTTACAACATTCAAATTCATCAGTTGGTAAATTATCAATTATAAAATAATAATAGTAGTAATAATATTAATAATTAATAATGACAAAAAAATAAAATAAAATAAAATAAAATAAAATAAAAAAATAAAATAAAATAAAAAAAAAAAAAAAAAAAAAAAAAAAAAAAAAAAAAGATAATAATAACTTATAAAAATAAAATTAATTATAATATTAATGTTAATAGTTATTAAATTTTATTTAAATTATTTATATATTTTATTGTTTTTTTTTTTTTTTTTTTTTTTTGTTTTTTTTTTTTTTTTTTTTTTTATCAACATTATTTATTAATTTATAATTTTTATTTATTAATTTTATTTATAATCTTATAAAGATACAAGAGAATTAACCAATTCATTTGGATGGGATACAGTTGAATCATTTATGCAACATGATATTCAAGAATTTAATAGAGTTTTACAAGATAATTTAGAAGATAAAATGAAAGTAATATATTATTATTATAATATAATATATTTAATATATGAGTAATAATTAAATATTATGATTTTATTTATTTTGATTATATATAATAAGAAAACAAAAGCTGAAGGTGCAATTTCAAGTTTGTTTAAAGGAAAAATGAAGAGTTATATAAAATGTATAAATGTTGATTATACCTCTTCTCGTGTTGAAGATTATTATGGTATAATATAAATAATAAAATTATTATTAAAATTATTTAGATTTAATTCTGAATTGATTTATTTAAAAAAAAATTTTAATATAAAATAATAATTATAATTGCATTAACAATAAACAAACAAATAAATAAATAAATAAAAAAGATATTCAATTAAATGTAAAGGGATGCAAAGATGTAATTCAATCTTTTAATGAATATATTGATGTTGAAACTTTGGAGGGTGAAAATAAATATATGGCTGAAGGTTATGGATTACAGGTATTATTTTAATTTAATTAAAATGAAATATATGCATATATTAATACAATATATAATAATATATTATTAAATTTAATATTGATTATATATTTAATTATTTATAAACTTTTTTTTTTTTATTTTTTATTTTTTTTTTCTATTTAATTTTTATAATTTAATAAAAGGATGCAAAAAAAGGTGTTATATTCCAAAGTTTTCCACCTGTATTACAATTACATCTTAAAAGATTCGAATATGATTTTGAACATGACGCTATGGTTAAAGTAATTATTATATTAATATATAAATATTTTCAAATAAAATAATATATTATTATTTTATTATTATAATTATTATTATTATAATTATTATTATTATTTTATTATAAATTATTTTTTATTTTTATTTAACTTATTTTATTTTATTTTTTTTTTAAAAAAAAAAAAAGAATAATGATAGATTTGAATACCCTGAAATTATTAATTTATCAAAATATCTCGAAAATTATAATAATGAAGATTTACCAGAAAACGATTATATTCTTTATGGGTAAAAATGGCATTATTTATTATTTAATAATAATAATAATAATAATAATAATAATAATAATAATAATAATAAATGACAATAATAATAATTATAATAAAAATAATTAATAATTAATAATTAATAAATAATAACAATTAATAATAAAATTATTAATAAACAATTATAATAATATAAATTATAAATTTTATAGTGTTTTAGTTCATAGCGGTGATATAAATAGTGGACATTATTGTGCATTCATTCGTCCAAAGAATAATGATAAATGGTATAAAAGAATATAATAAATTGGAAATTTATTAATAGTCTTAATTAAATATATAAATTTTTTAATTTATAATAATTTTACTTTATATAACAAAAAAATTATTATATAAAAATATTTACTTTATAAATATACAATTTTTTAAAAAAAAAAAAATAATTTTAAATATTATATATATATATATATTAAGGTATAAATTTGATGATGATAATGTATTTCCAGTTTCTTCCTATGAAGTATTTGAGGAAAACTTTGGAGGAAAATCTATATATAAATCAAATTTAAATATTTCGAATCGTTATACCAATGCTTATATGTTAATATATATAAGGAAAAGTGAAATTGATACAATATTAGCACCGTTCTCCGAAGATGATATTCCAAAGCATATTGGTATATTATTATGACTATACCTTAAGAGAAAATTTGTTTTTATATATATATATTATTTTTTTAAACAATATTATATTAATATATATTAAATTAATTTTTAAATATTACATAAATAGGTGATCAAATTTCTAAAGAACAAGAAGAATTAAGAAAAAGAAAAGAACAAATAGAATATGAAAGAAAAAGTTTAATTATACATGTAATTCTTTTTATCTAAAAAATTAAAATAATAATAATAATATATTGATATTTATAAAATATAGCTAAATATCAGAATATTAATAATATTAATATATAATAATTATTATTATTAAAAATAATATTATATATTGTTTTTATATATATATTTATATACATATATATATTTAAATAATAGATTTTAACTGATGAAATTATTTCTCAATATAAAGGATTTGATTTATGTAATATAAATAATAATTACTTACCATTTACAAATGTTCCAAATATTCAAATTTTGAAAACTGCAACTTATAAAGAATTTATTGTAAATAATAATGATAATAATAATAATATGATGATGATGATAGTGATAATGATAATTATACACAAAATATTTTAAATTGAATATTCATGTGATATAAAATTAATACTTTTTTATTTTTTATATTTTTCAAAATATATATTTATATAAATATAAAAGAAACAAGTTCAATTAAAATATAAATTTAATAAAAACGACTTCAGATTATGGGAAATGAATTATAGACCAAATGAAACATTTAGAATCAATAAAATAGTAAAATGTCAATATGAAAATATAAGTAATTATTAATTATATAATATAATAATATGATTATAAATGCGAATAAATTAAAAAAGGAAAGGAAGGAATAAATTATTAAATATTATCTTTAAAAATAATATTATATATATATATATATATATATATATATAATTGTTATATTTATTATATTTATTATTAATCAAATAAAGAAATGGAAGAAATATTTAAATCGAATAATGATAATTATCATGGTCCAATAATAAAATATTTATATATGGAAATAGCTGATCCAAATATTCTGAAGTCTTATAAAAAAGTATTTAATGTTATTTATATTTATCAAAAAAAAAAAAAAATATTAATTTGTAATTTGAATAATAATAATAATAATATGGTTTATTAATAAATTATTATATTAATATTAATTACATAATATATAACATAATATAATGTATTATTTTTTTAGCCATTTTTACCATTGGAGTCTTATCCAAATCAATGTTTAATCTTCTTAAAATATTTTGATATTAATAAGAAAAAGATTATGTAAGAAATATACATATAAATTTAATTATATAATAATAATAATAATAATAATAATAATAATAATAATAATTTATATTAATATAACAAAAATATTTCTCTTATATATATATAAATTTATAGGAAAATTCAAAAATTTACTATTGAAGATATAGATAAACCATTAATTCATTATGCGCCATTATTTAATGAAATTGCAGATTTACCTGTTAATACACCATTGAATATATATGAAGTAATAATAAGTATAATTTTAAGTATAAAATAATAAAATAGTATATATGTATATATGTATATATATATATGTATAAAAAAAAATATATATATATATATATATATTATATAAAAAAGTATTATTTTAAAACATTAATGTAATTAATGTATTTTTATTTTAATTATTTCTTTTTTTTAAAAAAAAAAAAAAAAAAAAAAAAAAAAAAAAAAAAAAAAAAATTGTATATAAAATAGGAAACTTATCCAACTATGATTGATCTTTTGAACCAGAATCATTCATTAAGAAAGTTAGAAATTGTAGATGGTGATATTTTATGTTTTGAAAGAAAACTTGCTAATCAAGAAGAGTATTATATTATCTCTTTTTTATGTCTATTTTTTAATTATATATATTATTTTTATTATTTTTATTATTAACTATAAATTAATTTTGATATTTTGTAATTATAATTTATAAAAAATGATATCTATCTTAAATATATATATATATATATATATATATAACATATATACATATATTAAATAATAATAATAATAATAATAATAATAATAATAATAATAATAATAAGATATGTCAATATTAACAAAAATATAATGATAATACCCCAATATTTCGATAATTTATTAAATCAAAAAGTTGTTACATTTATTAATATTGGTCAAGATGATGAACCAAAATTAGATGATATTCAATTAATATTAAGGGGAGATACAACTTACATAGAGGTAATATTTAAATAATTGAAATATATATTTATATATATTTTAATAAATAAATAATTTTTTTATTTAAAAAAATAAAGATGGCTAATATGTTAGGTGAGCGTATTCAAAAAGATCCCGAAAATTTACAATTTATAACCTATTCTACACATCAACAAATTAGATATTTGCCAAATAAACGAATAGATAAAATCTTGGATCCAGATGAAATTATTTTATATTATACAATTTTGAGTATTACATTAAAAGAATACGAAAATATTATGGTTATTTCAGTTGATGAATTAACAGCTAAACATCAAATTAAAGTAAATAAAAATATATTAAAATATAATAATATATATTAAATATAATTATATCATATATATATCAATATTAATATTATTTCCTATATTCTTTTATTAATTGAAATTAATATTTTTATTATTTTTTTATTAAAAAATATATCTATATAAATTATAAACTTTATACTTTATAATATTATATCATTTATTTTAATTCTTACTATTATTCATTTATTATTATTAATATATATAATTAAAAAAAAAAAATAAAAATAAAAATAAAAATAAAAAAGAAATCACATAATGTTATTGTATATAATGATTCTACATACCGTGATTTATATGAAAGTATTTATAAGGAACTCGGTTATGAATTATTAAGAGATGAAAATGGTGATTATCATAGTTTTGTAAGGGAAGAATCCAACGATGGTCAAAATGAAAGAGAAAAAGATGAAGAAGATGATGAGAATGAAAGTAGTGAAGAGGATGATGAAAATGTTCGTTATATTAATTGTGATGAAGTATTAACAACAAAAAGAATTTATTGTACATGCGAAAATAGAGTTTTAACTATTGTTAAGCCAGATGATTACATGTCAATACGTAATCATCCAAGAGATGTAAAAATTAATTATTATGTTGAGGTATTATAAAAAAAATAAAAATAAAAATAAAAATAAATAAATAAATAAAAATATTATTTATTTATTTAAAAAAAATTTTTTATAATAAAAAATAATAATAATAATAATAATAATAATAATAATAATAATAATAATAATAAT
Organism: Neocallimastix lanati (nom. inval.); assembly: GCA_016946835.1. Lineage (NCBI taxonomy): Eukaryota > Fungi > Neocallimastigomycota > Neocallimastigomycetes > Neocallimastigales > Neocallimastigaceae > Neocallimastix > Neocallimastix lanati (nom. inval.). Next base: position 223,693 of record JACVTC010000033.1, read on the forward strand.
AATAATATTGATAATAAATTAGGATGTTCCAACAGAAGAATTAGATGAAGATGACGATGATAATAAAAAAATGGTTTCAGTTGTATATTTTGATAAGACACTAAATAACTTACATGGTATTCCATTCCCATTTGAAGTTCATGATGTAATTATAAATATATATATACATATAACTTTTTTTTTTTCTTTTATTTATTATTTATTTTTATTTCTATATTCATTTATTAACTTTTTTTTTTATTATTAATGAATTTATATTAAAATATATATTGAATTATATATAATTTTATTAAAAAAAAAAAAAAAAAAAAAAAAAAACTTTTTATTTTAATTTAAAATTTAATTTATTAAGAATGAAACATTTTCTGAATTAAAGAAAAGATTATTTAAGAAAATTTCTTTATCAAATAAAGAATTAAATGAAAATAATGTTTACTTAGTTAGTAAAGAATCTCAATTAATTAAATATGATGATGGTAAATATTATTATTATATTAAAAATAAATAAATAAATAAATAAATAATAATAATAATAAGTTATATTATATATTATAAGTATTATTAAATTCAAAATATTAATTTTATATTTTTATGCTCTTAATGTTTATATATATAAAAATAAAATATATATAGATGATGTACCAGATGAATATGTTGCTGTTGGTTATGATTGTCCTGATAGAACACTTATGCATCTTCTTTCTGATAAGGGACTTAAAATTAACACTTAAAAAAAAAATTAACATATTATTTATATATAAAAATATTTTAATTTATATACATGATAAATTAAAAAAAAAAAAAAAAAAAAAAAAAAAAAAAAAAAAAAAAATTATATTCTTATAATTTTATTAATAAGTTTTCTTTTAAAAAAAAAAAAATAAATAAATAAATAAATAAAAAATAATTTAATATATTTTTTTTTCTCCAGAGGGAATATAGTCTATTCAATGAATTCTATATATATATATATATATATATATATATGTATATATTGTAAATTATTTAAAACATAAAACAATAAAAACAAAAAAAATAATAAAATAAAATAAAATAAAATAAAAAAAATATTTAAAATTAAAATTAAAAAAAAAAAATAAATAATAATACAAAAGAATAAATAAATCAATTTAATATAAATATTATTGTTATTATTTGTTATTATTTATTATTATTTTTGGTTAAATATTTATTATTTATTTATTTAAAACTTATTGTACATAGAATCAGAATGGTTTTAAATTTTTTTTTTTTTTTTTTTTTTTATTAAAAAAATATGATGGGTATAAAAAAATTATTATTATTATTATTATTATTATTATTATTATTAATTTATACTATGTTATAAATTAACTTTTAAAATATCATAAATTTTATTATTATTATTATTATTTTTAAACATAATAGTTATTGCCTTTTTATTATTATTATTATTATTATTCTTTTTACTTTTTTTTTCTTTTTTTTTTTTTTTTTTTTTTTTTTTTTATTAATATTTTAACTTTAATTTTTGTTATTTATATAGCTATATTATTTAATTATATTTGTATGATTTTTACTTTTTTTTTGTTATTGTTATTATTATTATTTTTTTTTTTAACTATAAAATTGTTTGAAGGAGTTAAAATTATAAAAATATATTATTAATTTTTAATTATTTAATATTAGAAAATATTAATCTATTTTTATATATCAAAAATAAGAAAGAAATCGAAATTTAAGTACAAAAATATTTTAATTTATTTTAAATAAATAAATTAATAATTTAATAAAAATAAAAATAAAAAAATTATTTTATAGCTCAAATTTTGCATATTTGACTTATGAAATGTGCTTCATAATTATACCAAATAAAAATATAACAAATTATAATATATAATATTATTTTTTATATCAAATATTTCTAATGATTTTTTTTCCTATTTATAAATCATTATATAATAATATATAATTACTTTAAATTATTTTAATTCTTTGATGTTATTTTTGTTTTTTGTACAATAAATATCAGAAGTAATATTTGAATTTTTTATCTAAAATATGAATTTAAACTATAAAAAAAAAAAAAAATTTTAAAAAAATAAAAAAAAAATAAAAATAAAAATAAAAATAAAAATAAAAATAAAAATAAAAATAAAAAAAAAGGCTTGGAATATTGAATTAGATTTAACTATTTCTTATGTTACTAATATATACATTTTATATACTATATTGTGATTATTAATTTTTTTCCATAATTTGTAATGTATATATATACATATTGTATTTATGTAAAAAAAAATTATCGAAATTCATAAGCTTTTATATAATGAATTATATTATTAGTATTATTATTTTATATGAAATATTAATATATATATATTTATATATAAAGAGAGAAAAGATGGAGAGAAAAAAAAAAAAAAAAAAAAAAAAAAAAAAAAAAAAAAAATACATATTTTATTAGAACATATATATATATACTTAATAATAATTAAATTTTAAAAATATATTATTCAATTAATTAGTAATCAAATGAATATTACCTGGGAAGGAATTATCAGGTACATGTGATAATGATAAGTGTTGGAACCATTCTGAATTCTTATAATATTAATATTGTTATATTATTATTTTTATCATTATTATAAAAATCATGATTATGAATAAATTATTATTATTATTATTATTATTATTATTTATTATATTATTATTATTATTATTATTTATTATTATTTATTATTATTATTATTTATTATTTATTATTATTATTATTATTATTGAAATTTAGATAAAATAGAACATTTACTTGATGAAAGTAAAAACCCACTATTGTATCTGTACAACGATCATAGCATATGTAATAGAAGCCTGCAAATGAAGCTCCTGTTATATTTTTTATTCTATGATTAGGTACTAAAAAATGCTCCTATGAAAGTAGATTATTTAAAATTATTACGATAATAAAAACATTAATGATAATAATATTAGTAAATATAAATTAAAAATTATTTTTAATTGACTATTGATGTTATTTATTTATTACCTTCCAACGCATAAATATATATTCATTATTTGAAAAATCATATACAAAATCATCCTTAGTAATAATTTATAATGAATGAAATATTTTGAAAATCGTTATTATTTTTTATTTCATTATTTTATGTTTTATCACAATAAATACAACTTATAAAATATTAATTTAATAAAACAATAACAATTTTTTATATTTACATTATTAAATACTTTTTCATATGATTTGAATGCAGGAAATTTCATCTATTAATGTTATTTTGTTATTGTGTTCATTTTAAGTTAAAAATAAAACAAAAATTTTTTTCATTAAATTAATATTCATATATCGAAACTATTATTTTAGTATACTATATAGATTTTATTTTAAATTTACCCAATGTGCTCTAATAGAAAGAAATTATATATAAAATTAATTATTTATTACATATTAAAAGAGATTGAAATTAAAATACTTTGATACGTTATTAATAATATATATTTATAATTAATAAAAGTTATTATTTTACCTATCTATTGCTTCTTTAGCATCCCATTTTCTCGTTAAAAAAGAATGCTGTGAACCAATAATTCTATAGATTATTATAATTACAGTTATTTTTTATTTATATATAGATTACAATTATATAAATAGTAAATAAAAGATATATTATATACTATTGTATATAACATTATAATATAATTAAAAAAAAAATAAAATACTTACTCAGCATCAAAAAATGTTGTTAATTCAGGATAATCCTTTTTATTTATAAATATATATTGAAATAAAAAAATAATAAATAAAAAAAAAAAATAAAAATAAAAAAGACATTGTAAATGATATATTATATAAATAATTATTAATTTTTTAAAACATTTAATTTTATTATTTTAACAAATATTGAAATTTTTTATAATATTCCTATTATTACTTCTGTTAATCCTTTAATATGTAAGTATCCACAAAGGAATGAATCTTCTAAATCAACATGCTTTTATATCAATAATATTATATAATAACATTTAATATTAATATAATACTTTCCATGCATATAAAATGAATTTATATCATATGCTTTTTTTTGTCAATTCATTATTAAAAATGAATATATTATATTCTGAAAAAATATATACAAATCATTAAATGACATACTTGTATATCTACTGTAACTTCATAGCTATTACTTCCACTTTTTTGACGTCCTTTAAATTTTGCACCAGAATATAGCGAACAAGTTGCTTGATTCTTTAACCGTTTTTGTGAATCTAACTGTTTTACAAATTGACGTAATTCTTTGCGATGTTCTGTATCTTTCACAGGCATTTTCTTATTATTATTATTTTAATTTATTAATATTTTTTATTGATATCCAATTCTGAAATTTATTTTTATGAAATAAATATATAATTACATTTATAAAAAATATATAAATTTATTTGAAAAAAAATTATTGAAATAAAAAAAAACATAATACATATGTATATAATCAGTAATTATATTGTTCTTTTTTTTAAAAAAAAAAAAAAAAAAAAAAAAAAAAATTGAAAGAAACAAAATAAAATTATAAAAATAAATATACATATTTATATATTTTCATGTGAAATTTGATTAATATGTTTGTTTTCACTTTTAAATTCAATTTTAGTAATTTTAAAAAAAAAACAATTTAAAATGAGAAAAAAAAATAAAATAAAATAAAATTTTTATATAGTATTAAATCAATGATCAATAAATTTTGTATTATACTTTGATTTTAATTTTGTTTTTTAGTATTTATTATTAACAATACACAATGTTACTTTAATTTATATAATTTGAATGATAAATTATAATAATTATAAATAAAAAGTTAGAATTTTTTATAATTATTTTAATAAAATATTTTTGATTACAATATTATTCTATTTTTAATTAATATTTATGCATATGTAATTTTTCAAACTAAAAAATTATAAATGAAATTATATTGTTTGATAAATTAATAAATATATAAATGAAATACTACGCATTTTTATTGGAGATAAATTATTAATAAATATTATTATTAAATATACATTGATATAATTTTATTTACTTTTTATTAATATTGCTAATATTATTTACTTCTTTTTCCTTTATTATATTATTTTATTATTTTATTATTTTAAAAATAAAAATTTTCATATTTACGTTAATTTCCAATTATTTATAATTTCTTTTTATTATTGATATTTTTTTTTTAATTTTTAACCTTTTTTTTTTATTAAATTATTGATTAAAAAAAAGTATCTATTATATTAATTAAAAAATAAAAATAAAATATTAATATAATATAAAAATTAATTTATAATTTGAAAAAAAAAAAAAAAATAATAATAAAAATTAAAAAGTATTTCAAAAGGATGCTGTATATATATATATATTTAATTATTGAATAAGTTTTTTTTTTTTTTTTTTCTTATTAATATATTATATTTATTATATTATGAAATAAAAATATTACTTTCAAATTTATATAAATTAATAACAAATATATACACTGTTAATTCTTTTTTAAACTATTATTTAATCAGTTATTAATTTATTAAATTATTATTATATAATAATAATTAATACTTTACTTTTTTTTTAACAAAAGAAAAAAAAGGAAAAAAAAAAAGAGAAGTACAAATATAGAGCTTTATTAAATAAAATACAAAATTTTTAATTATAATTAAATTAATAAAGTAATAATTAATTTGAAAATAATAAAATTGTAAATTGTAAATTATTTAATTGATTAAATTATTTTTTTATTTTTTTTTTTTTTTTAATTATTTTTAATATTATCTTGTAATTAAAGAAATTTCAATATATTAATTAGTATATAAATACATACTATATTAAAATAAAGTTATTAATTTATTTTTATTGTTTTACTATACTGTTAATTGAATGAAAAGATGAATAAATTTAAATAAATAAATAACTAAATAAATAATAGATTAAAATAAATAATATATAATATTAATGTTATTGTTATTGATTTAAAAAAAAAAATGAAAATGAAAATGAAAATTGTATTATGAAGTTGTTATTAATTATTGGTTTCTATAATATTTTTTTTAAAGAGGGATTATTTTATTACATAATAGATATAAATTTATATAATATTATTAATGAAATATATAATATAAATAAAAATAATATTATTTCTATAAATAAAAAAAATTTTTTTATTAATTTTTTGATTTTTAATTATAATCATGAGAATAATATTACCATAAATTTATTATATTTATTAAAATAAGAAAATAAAGAAATTGTTCAAAATATATATTATTCAAATATTTTAATATATAATATTAAATAAAAATAGCAATAATATAATAAAGTTAGAATAAGTATTTAAAAACACCATAATATTATGAAAATGTTTATATTTAAGTAATACTTCTATTTAAAGTGACAATTGAAATCAGTAATTTATATATTTAATATTTTTATATAACGCACTTTTTGAATATTAAAAAATAATAATATTAAATATTATAAAAATTAAATATATTGATTTATTAACTCTTTTGTAAGTAGCCTTTTACTATTTTATTGTTATTATTTTTTTTAAAATATATGATATTTATCCACGATAATCACAAAGTGTTTTCATCAAATTATAGTTAAATATTATCATTAATAATAATTTTATTATTAATAATATTAATAGTTTTATTATTTAGTATTTACTATTTAGTATTTACTATTTAGCTGTTTTTAATTTTTAGTTTTTTGTATTTAATATTATTTATTTTGTATTTAGTATTATTTTATTATTATTTATTTATTATTATTTATTTATTATTATTTATTTATTATTATTATTATTTATTATTTATTATTTATTATTTATTATTTATTATTTATTATTTATTTATTATTATTTATTTATTATTATTTATTTATTATTATTTATTTATTATTATTTATTTATTATTATTTATTTATTATTATTTATTTATTATTATTTATTTATTATTTATTATTTATTATTTATTATTTATTATTTATTATTTATTATTTATTATTTATTATTTATTATTTATTATTTATTATTTATTATTTATTATTTATTATTTATTATTTATTATTTATTATTTATTATTTATTATTTATTATTTATTATTTATTATTTATTATTTATTATTTATTATTTATTATTTATTATTTATTATTTATTATTTATTATTTATTATTTATTATTTATTATTTATTATTTATTATTTATTATTTATTATTTATTATTTATTATTTATTATTTATTATTTATTATTTATTATTTATTATTTATTATTTATTATTTATTATTTATTATTTATTATTTATTATTTATTATTTATTATTTATTATTTATTATTTATTATTTATTATTTATTATTTATTATTTATTATTTATTATTTATTATTTATTATTTATTATTTATTATTTATTATTTATTATTTATTATTTATTATTTATTATTTATTATTTATTATTTATTTCAAATTTTAATTTTTTTATAATAATAATAAAATTAAAATATAACCTAAAATGGTAAAATTAAATTAAGTATATAAAAACATTTATATATATTTCTTTATTTATCTACTTAATATTTATTTATTTTATTTATTTATTTATTTATCCATAAATAACCTATATCTTAAATAATATTAATATATTTATTGTTATTATCTATCATATTAAACAATAAAGAATAATATATATATTTTTTTATTTTAAAATTCGGTATATATAAAGTTAAAAACAATAAATAAAAAATTTTTTTTATTCTTCAAAATTGTTTTAAACTTTTTTTTGGTAGCACAAGCTTGCTTTTTTTTTTTTTTTAAAATTTTATATACTTTATTTACAAAAAATTTTCCTTATAAAATTTTTTATTATTCATTCAATTATAGTTAATTAATAAAATCTTGGTAAAATACGAACTAAAAACTTTAAAATTATTTATATCTTTTATTATTAATTTTATAATCTTTTTTATTATTTTTATTATTTTTTATTATTATTATTTTAATTTTATTTCTATATATTATTTATTAAAAAAAAAATATTATATAAAAAAATAAAATAAAAAAAATAAACGAATTTATAAATAAATATTCACAATATATAAATTTATTTATAATTTAATTTTAAGAAAAAATCTTCTTTTTTTTTTTTTTTTTTTTTTTTTTTGAACGATAATGACATATTTTTAATGTAATATATTCAAATAAATATGGTTTTAAAAGACTTTAAAAATTTTATTTTTATTTAAAAATAAAATAAAATTCAAAAAACTATTATTTCTTTTAATAATCTTACGAATTATATTATTTTATTAATTAATATATATTATATATTATAAATACATATAGATATATATATTTTATAATATAGAAAGTCATAAAATAAATCCTTATTTATTTATTATTATATATTTTATTAATTGAATCTCATTATTAATTTTCAATAACTTATATATTTAGATGCTATCATTTATAATAATTATAACCGTTAAAACACTTCAATTAATTATTTACCCAAAAATATTGTATTTTAAATAACTTCATATATAGTAATAAAAGAAAAGAAAAAAATTAAAATAAAAAATAAAAAAAGAAAATAATAAAAAAAATTACAAATATATATATATACATATCATATATACAATAATATTATATATAAATAATAAAATTATGCATATCCAAAATAATGAAAAAAATAATTTACAATCATTGGAACAAAATGAGCCTACTGAAGAAACTAATGAAAATAAAAATAATATTCATAGCAATCATTTAAAAGATTTTAATAATAATCTTAATAATTATGACATCACATCATCTTACATGACAAAAAAAGATGAAATACTACAAAATGATTCCCTTCCACAAGCAGTTCAAACAAATTATAAAAAGCATAGTAATATATCAGAGGTACATTTAAATAAGCGAAGAGATTCTGATACAAAGAAAATAAAAGATCTAAATAATAGAAAAAAAAATTTTATGAAATCATCAATTAAAAATCATCGTACTCTAGATAACAAGCCATTTCTTTCTATTGAAAATGTTAATAAAAATAAAATAGTCAATGAAGATGATTACAAAACATATAAAAGTTATAATATGAATAATGTGAATGATATGATTTGGTCTAGTAGAAGATTTGTTAATCGAAATAATTCTTCAAATGAATATCGAAAAAAATTATTTTATGGAAGCGGAGTTGGAGGTATTAATAAATCACCAACAAATTTTGATTGTAATAATGATTTAGAACGATTACATAGTAATTCCTTAAAAAATCAATCACTTAATATACAAAAAAATAGAAATAAAAATTATGGTCTTTCTTTAGAACAAGCAATAAATTCTATTTATGGAAGATACGCTTCTTTTATAAATAATAAATATAATAATCAAATACATGACAATTTAAGTAAAAATTTTTATAAATCATATAACGATATTTACAATAAAAAAAATGGTTTTAATGAAGAATTAAAAAAGAAATTAAAACTAAATAATATTTGTAATTATATGAAACTTAATAAAAACAATAATATTATCCAAAACATTATTGTTATCAATGATATTGATGATAACAATAAAAATTCTAATAATATTACTAATGTTACTAATAATGATAGTAATTCAAGTAAAGGAATTAATAATATCAATGACAATAATCTTAATAAAATAAATAATAATAATAATCATAAAAATCCTAACAAAATACATAATAATGATATTAGTTATTCAAGCGTTAATAATATAAATAAAAATGGTCTTTGCTATTTAAGTATCACCAATATATATAATAATAATATTGACAATAAAAACAATAATGATATAATTAATAATAATAATAATAATAATAATAATAATAATAATAATTATAATAATAATAATAATAATAATAATAATAATAATAATAATAATAATAAATACAGTAATATTAATAAAAATAATAGTATTAATCATAAAAATAATAAAAATAGCATAAATCTTAGTATTAAGAATTTATCTTTAACAAAAAATAGCTCAGAAGATGATTATTATTATCATCGTAAACATCATAATCATTATTATTATATGAACAGTCCACCAAAAGAAAATCTAAATGATATGGTTATCTCTAAGCAACTAAAAAATTTATATTTGAACGATAATTTTAATATCAATAATAATAGTAATTATAATAATAACAATAATAAAAATAAAAATAATAGATATATTAATAATGGTTTAAATGAAATAAGAAAAAAAAATAAAAATCAATCATCATCCAATTCTGATTTTAAATTATATCATCAGCAAAAAATGCCATTAATTAGCTCAAACAAAATTAGTAAAATTGAAGTAGATTTACCTTTGCCACCCATTAAAAGATTAACATTACAACGACATAGGCTACTAAAACCTGTCTATAGTACTAAAGACTTAAAAATAGAGACACTAAGTCATGATCATATTAAAGCAAAAGTGGATGATCATATAAATAAAGGTTTGTAAACTATTATTATAGTAATATATCTTAATTATGTCTCATATTAAATAATTAACTTTTAAATTATATATATTTAATATATATTATACAAAATATATGTTTATAAAAAATTTTTCTATACATGTAATAGAAAATTGGAAACCAAGAATTAATGATGGAAAAAGCATAGACAATAAACAAGAAGATATTAATTATAATGATATTAATAATTCAAATGATATTGAAGAAAATGATTTAAATAATTCTAATATTTCTGAAATTTGTACTAACACTCCACATGAAGATGATGAAAATAATATAAATAAAGAAAATAATGATGAAAATATTGAGAAAGCATTAGAAATCCAAAAAAGTATTCCAAAGGAGAAAATTAAAAAAGAGGAGGATATATATGATAATAAAGAAGATAAAAATAATAATATTAATAATAGCTCATCTTCATTACAAGAGGATGAAATAGAAATCATAACTGAAGAACAGAAAGAAGAAATGAGAATAGTCAAGGCATATATTAATAAATTAGGTAAGATATATCAATTTACAAATTAAAAAATAATAATAATAAAAATAGTGTATATATATATATATATATCGAATTGATTGAAAAATAAGTATAATTTATAAAAAAAAAAAAAATGAATTGAAATAATAACTGTAAAAAATTATAATTAATAAATTATAAGACAATATTAAAGTAAATGAAGAACATCATCTTCAGACTGAAACTCATCATGAAATTAAAAGAGATAGAAATTTCCTAAATGGTATTCATAATATCTATTATTAATTAAAATTTCAATAATTATAAAACTTTTATATAATTTAAAATTCAAAAAAAAAATTTTTTAAATGTATATCGTTAATATTATTATTATATTTATAATTATTGTTAAATAATAAATATAATTTAGATTTCATTTTATTGGATCAAGTAGAATCAGATAAAAATAATGAAGAAGCAGTTAATCAACATATATGGTCTGTTGATACTTTTATTAATAATAGTAATGAAGAAAAATTATCGAAAAGAGAGGCTTTAACAATGCTTTGGAATATTTATGCATTATTAATTTTGAATAATGAGCATAATAAACCAGTATTAACATTCCAAACTATTGAAATGATAAAAGGAAGACTTCATCAACGTAATTTATTAATTAATTATATTATAAATTTATCCTAACTTTTATATTTAAATTTATATATTAATATTAATATTTATATATATATATATATATTTTATTATTAAAAAAAAAAAAAAGTTATAAGTACTAAATATGATATAAAAGAAAAAATATTGAATTTATTACCAAATATTATAAAATATATACCCAAAGAAGAATTAGTTAAACTCAGAGGTGTTATAGGACATTTATACAGGTATTATTTATATAAAAGCACTTTATTGTAAAAATTAAATTAAAAATCTTGTTATTTAAAAATTTTATTTATTTATTTATTTATTTATTTATTTATTTATTTATTTATTTATATATATATTTATTTATTTATTTATTTATTTATTTATTTATTTATTTATTTATTTATTTATTTATTTATTTATTTATTTATTTAAATGTATTAATTTCGGAAAAAAAAAAAGAATTTGTCGATCTTTTAATAATGATATATCAAATAATTTATCAGTGGTTTTAAGCCCATTAATTCTAGTAAAACTTAATAATTTTATTCTTTTCCCTGAATCTCTTGTAAAAATCCCTGATAGATCATTAACAGTTGGAAAAACAGATAAGGATATACTATTGGAAAATCAAGTAAAATCTGAGGTTCAACGAATCAAACAAGAAGAAGCTAAAGGAATAGGGAAGAGAAGACTTTATGAAAAAATATTTTATGAATTAAATACCTTAAATATAGGTGATTTTATTTTAAAAAGTATGATTATTTACTATCGCCAATTTTTTTAAGTCTACTAGCATATCATAACTAAATGAATTAAAAATAAAATAAAAATTAAAAAAAAAAATAAAAAATAATAATAATAATAATAATAATAATAATAATAATAATAATTAAAAGTATATAAATTATTGTTATATATTAATTATTTTAATAAATTGTAATTCAATAATCATTAAAAATTAGTTATAATAATATCATAAACGCATTATATCAACTTTGTTTTATTTTTTCTTTTTCAAGAGCAATTCTCTTTTTTCAAAACACTTCATTATAAATCAATAAAATTTTATTTTCAAATTTTAAATAGCTCATTATATTTTTTTAATTCATTTTTTTATTTATATATTTTATAGATTATTTTTTTTATTTCTTTAATAATTTATATGTTTTTAATTATGAATAATTTTTTAGTTTCTTTAAAATAAATTTTTTAATACTAATTAACTAATTATTTATAATATAATAAAAAAAAATTATATTAATATTTTTTTTCTTATTCTAATTTCTTTATTAATTAACTAAATATTATTTAGTAATTTCTTCTTTTTTTTTTTTTTTTTGTTTTTTGTTTTTTGTGTTTTTTTTTTTTGTTTGTTTTTACCAAAAATATGGTGATTATTCTAATTATACGACTTTAAAATTGATAACGAATAAAAAAAAATTATTTTCTTTTTTTTCTTGTAAAATTGATTTTTGTTAAAATATAAAAAAATAATGTTAAACTGATTAGTTAGTCTTCTTGATCATAGAATTTCTTCCAGCACCAACACCAATGTATTCAACTGGAACACCCATAATTTCTTCAATCTTTTGAATGTACTTCTTAGCATTTTCTGGTAATTCTTCATAAGTAGTACACTTTGAAATATCTTGCTTCCAACCTGGCATAGTAATGTATTCAACTTCAACATTTTCTAAGACATCAAGATCTGGTGGCATAGATTCTAACTTCTTACCTTCGTATATGTAGTTCATACCAATCTTAATAGTATCAAAAGTATCTAAAACATCGAGCTTAGTAATATTAATACTACTGTAATCATTGATCATTTGTGACCATTTAAGAACAACAGCATCTAACCAACCACAACGTCTTCTACGTCCAGTAGTAGTACCGAATTCAGCACCAATAGATTGAAGCTTGTCACCATCTTCATCCTTTAATTCAGTTGGGAATGGACCAGAACCAACACGAGTAGTGTAAGCCTTGACAACACCATAAATATTACCAATCTTCTTTGGTGAAATACCAAGACCAGTGCAAACTCCACCAATACTAGTGTTAGAAGAAGTAACATATGGGTATGTACCAAAATCAATATCAAGCATTAAAGCATTAGCACCTTCAACTAAAACTTTCTTACCAGAATTAATAGCGGTATTTATGAAATTAACACTTTCAACAACGTATGGCTTTAAACGAGCAGCGTATTCCTTATATTTAGTGAGTTCACCTTCGACATCGTATTCGAATTCACCGAAACGCTTCATCTTGTTAACAACATTAAGACGGAATCTTCTTTCAAATTCTGGCCAATTGTATAAGTGGTGGACACGAAGACCAGAACGAGAAGCCTTGGAACTGTAAGCTGGACCAATACCCTTATGAGTAGTACCAATGTTAGCCTTACCAAGATTAACTTCATTAATACCATCAACAAGTTGGTGATAATCAAAAACAAGTTGAGCTCTGTCAGAAATGAAAAGACGACCTTCACACTTTAAACCCTTAGATTCGTTAATTTCAATTTCCTTGAAGAAGGATGGTAAGTGAACAACAACTCCATTACCAATTAAGGAAACACATTTTGGGTTAGCTAAACCACTTGGTAAAAGGTGGAAATCGAAACTAACTCCATTAACAACAATGGTGTGACCAGCATTGTTACCTCCCTATTTATTATAAAAAAAAAATCTATTAATATATATTTCCTTTTATATTTATTTTCACTCTTTTCTTTTTTTTTCCTTTTTTGTTAATATTTTATTTCAATTGTTTTCCAATGGTAACATGTATATTATTTAATTTAAAAAGTCCACTATTTAACACTCTTTATTATATATTACTCATTATTACTAAATCATTTTAATTTTAATATCTAAAGATTTTTATTTTGACTGTTTTTTAATTTTCATTTTTATTTTTATTTTATTCAAAAGTTTTTTTTTTTTTTTTTAAGCATCAACATTTTATTTTTATTAATAATTAATAATAGTAATATTTTAAATAAATAAAAAAAGTTTATTATTATCAAAATACTTACAGCACAACGAGCAACAACATCAGCATCACTAGCTAAAATATCAACAAGTTTACCTTTACCTTCATCACCCCATTGGGAACCTAAGACAACACTAACCTTATTGTTGGACATTTTTTTATACTTTAATAATAATTATGAAAATATTAAAATATGATTTATGCGATTTAAAATAGTATTTATTTTACAAAATTAATTGTAATATGTTACAAATCGAAGTTGTTTATAATAAATAAAAACTTTTTTATTATTAAATTTAAAATTTAAAAATAATACTTAAATTTTTATAATAAAAAAGTAGTGAAAAAAAAAAACGTTTTTTTAAAAACCAAAAAAAAAAATAAAGGTATATTCTTTAGTATTTATATATTTTCATAAAAAATTACCCTGTATTTATATTATATATTAAATTTTAATAAAATAAAAATGTTAATTTTATTAAATATATTGCAATATATATGATAAATATAACAATCTATTTAATATATGATATCAGTTTATATTATATCTACAAACTTTTTTTTTAAAAAAAAAAAAAAAAGATTAAAATTACTAAAACAATTTATTATAAATTTATTACATAAAAATATATATTAAATTATGATGATGATAATTAATTCTAATTTGATGAAATAGTATTCATACTAAAATAAATATATGAAAGAATGAAGATGAAGATATTAATTATATAAGAAGGAAATAAAATATTAAAAATAATAATAGTTAAAAGAATTGGTTAAATAACCTTAAATTTATAAAATAATATAATATATGTTATATAAAAAAAAAACATAAAAAAAAACTATAATAAAATAAATTTTGTTGCATTGTTAATAGTTAATAGTATTTCATTTTAGCTATTATAAAAATAATAACTTTAAAAAAATTTACATATATATATTTATTATAGTATACCTACTATACTATTTTTTGTAATTAATTTTATTAGTTTGATGATAATATATCATCTTTTAATAAAAATAAAAAAGTTAATCAAACCAATCATATTAACTGATTTGGTTCTTCCGTTGTAATAAAAAAAATAAGATATTAAAAAAAAATTATATATGTAAAAATAAATTTAAGACTTTTGTACATATATTACAGTGCAATTAAATATATTTGTATAATTACTGATGAAATACATACAATTTTAATTTACCCCATTATATTAGATATCAATATAATATATGAATGAAATACTATTCCCACTATAAATAATACAAATTTGATCAAAATATTTTATACAATGTAAATAAAAATATGTAAAATGAATAATTAATTAAAAATTTAATAATAAATAATAAATAATGAATAATGAATAATAAATAAAAATGAATAAATAATGATAAATAATAAATAATAAAAAATAAAATATTAAATATTAATTTTTATTATAATAAATATATAAAATTATCATAAATCCTTTAGCAATGATATAATAAAATTACAAATAGAAAAAGATAAATTATATAATTAATGAAAACAATAATTATAATTATTGTTTTAATCTTTATTATTATATTATTATTATTATTATTATTATTATTATTATTAAAAACAAAATTATTATTATTGATTATTTATTTATTATTTATTATTATTATTATTATTATTATTTATTATTTATTATTTATTATTTATTATTTATTATTTATTATTTATTATTTATTATTTATTATTTATTATTTATTATTTATTATTTATTATTTATTATTTATTATTTATTATTTATTATTTATTATTTATTATTTATTATTTATTATTTATTATTTATTATTTATTATTTATTATTTATTATTTATTATTTATTATTTATTATTTATTATTTATTATTTATTATTTATTATTTATTATTTATTATTTATTATTTATTATTTATTATTTATTATTTATTATTATTTATTATTTATTATTTATTATTTATTATTTATTATTTATTATTTATTATTTATTATTATTTATTATTTATTATTTATTATTTATTATTTATTATTTATTATTTATTATTTATTATTTATTATTTATTATTTATTATTTATTATTTATTATTTATTATTTATTGTTCATTATTCATTATTCATTATTTATTATTTATTATTAATTTTTAATTAATTAGCATAATAAAAAGCCATCTTCGAGTTGTTTTTAATATTAAGTTTCTTGGTTTCATTTCATTGACTACAATATTAATGAATGCTTATCTATGTTTTATTCTTATATATTATTTATTATTTAAAAGTGATTGGATTATTTTCATAGAATGTAAATTAGTTTGGCAAAATTTATTGATGAAAGTATCACTTTCAAAAGGAATATATATAACCAATTTCTACAACTGTATTCATACCTTGATAAATTATAATTTGAAGAAAAATTTAATAAACTACTAATGACCATAAAATTTATGTCATGAAGTTCTAAAAAATATCATTATATGTTTTTTTTTTTTTTTTTGAAAGAACAAATATAGAAATGATAAACTTATTATAAATAAATATATTGTATATTGACATTAGTGATTCTTACTGCTTTAATTCTAGGATTGTCATATTAAAAATATGTTGTATTTCGCCAATTGAAAATTATTAAATAAATAAATTAAAATATTAAACTAATATTGATGCTAGGTAAATATTTAAATATTAAAATAATATTAATAAATAAATATTATAGTTTTAAAAAACATTTTTTGAATTTTTATTTATTCATTTATTCATTCATTCATTTATATCAATACGCCACTTGAAGAAATGCAACTCTCCTATGTTCTAACTTAAAATTATTTAATATGAATTAATTTCATTATGACAAATTTTTGGACAATACTAAATAACAAATTCTTATTTTTATATTTAATTTTAAATAATAAAAGATACTGATTATTTTTTATATAATAAAAAAATAAATTATAAAAAAAAAAAAAAAAAAAAATATATATATATATATATATTTTTATATATTTTAATTTAAATTTTAATTTTAAAAATTATATTACTTATATTAGTGATTATTTTTATTATTGTATCAATTTTTTTTTTTATATTCAAACATTTATAGTTTATCATTATTAATATATATTTAAATTCTTTTTTCAATCACTATTATTTTAATTGAAGTATTATTAAAAGAAGTAATCTTTATTAAGATTATTTATTTATTTATTTATTTATTCATTGTATTCATACTATTTTTCCATTGACAATTTAATTATAATAAAAAAAGTTAAATATTAGTCATCACAGCACGTGACAAAATCTTTTATAAATAAAATATGGCTTGTATATTTTCGAAATTAGAAATTTTCATATTTGCTTAGCACATTTGATGTATTATTATAAAGGAAAAATTATTTTACTTAATAGGTATATTATTTATTATAAATTAATATTTATATTATTTAAATTAAGAAAATATTTAAACTAAAAGTTCAATATTATTTCTATAACTTCCATTACTTATGAAATTTTCAATTAAAATATTGATTTCATCTGTTCTCCTTTATTTTTTATTTTTTTTTTTTTTAAATTCTTCCAATTTTTCTTTTAAAGATAAAATAATCACCAGAAATGATGATATGGTTCTTAAATATTATTAATTATAAAGTTTTCAGGGGTTCAATGAATATTAAAAAATATTTACTTAATTATTTATTATTATTAGTTCAATTGTTTATTATTTATAATTAATAGTTTTATTATTTATTATTTATTTGTTAATAGTCAGGAATTTTATAATTATTTATCTAATTTTTTTTATTAATATATATAAAAACGTAAATACTTTTTTATTTTATATTATTATCATATTTATTATTTTAATTTTTAATTTTATTAGAATATAGTTTTATTTTAAATTACTATAATTTGTTATATAAACAAAATTAACTTTTATGGATAACTTCATAATGGTATAAATTTTTATGAAGAATAAAATAAAAATTAATTTTTTTGTATAATTTAATTATATAATAGTATGAAATTATATTATTATTACTTTTTATTATTATAATTCATTAAAAATTTAATAAATTTTTATTAATAGCATATAAAAATTAACAAATAAGAAAAAAAATAATAATAAAATAAATTTGTATTTTAATAACTAATATTTAGATGATTAAAAAAAAAAAATAAATGATAGAATTATTAACTGAACAAATATCCAACAAGAGATGTATTAGAATGGTCTTTATTAAGATTGCTACTACTATCAAACATGTATCCAACTAAAGATGTGTTCGAAGTTTGATCTTGACCATTCTTATTAGATAGTTTTTCGTTATTATTATTATTATTATTGTTGTACATAAAGTCAATAAGAGAATAATCAGGTTCGGAATTATCATTTTCATTTATATCTTGTACTTGTGAAAGAGTTGATTTTCCTTTTTGATTATTGGATTTTGGTTCTTTTGACTTTAATTCTTTTGATTTCTTTGGTAATGCTTTAGGCATAATAAAGTCATAATGAGTTCTTACATTTGAAAAGTCCATTTCCGGAATTGAACTTGATGCTGTTGAAGCTACACTTAGTAAACTAGCATTACTAAAGCTCTGAGGTAAAACAGAATTTTTGTATATTTCATTATTGGAAATTTCCTCGGATTGACCCTTTCTTATATTGCTTGATTTGGTTTTCTTACCTTTTTTATTATTTTTATCTGATTCATTTTCAGTAGAAGAATGATATAAAGACGTATTAGAATAATTAATGCTGTATTGAGGATTAATATCATATGAAATATTAACTGGAATAGAGTATAATATTGGGGAAGTAAAAGTAGCGATACTTTTATATTGATGTTCATTGGGCTGTTGATTCAAAGAAGATGATGAGTAATTTGGTTTTAACATATCAGCTGAAGTAAAATTTTTAGATGAAGAAGTCGTTTTCTTTGAAGATTCAATATTTAAATTTAATAAATAGTCATATAATTTATTTGGATCTTTACTATTTAATAATTTTTCTATTGGTTCAGAATTATCCTTATTCAATTCCATAATATTTCTTCCTATCATCGATTGTACTTGATTACTGGGGACTATCATATTTTGTTGATGGTTGTAATATTCAATAAATTTAGCAGCAATAGGATGATTATTTTTATTATTTGAGTTAATATTAGTATCACCATTTAAGTAACTCAATTTATCTAGCGGATGATTAGAAGGTGTAGAGAAGGAATCCATGGTTTCTTTTTCATTTGAAAATCCGATAGTTTTTTTAGTTAATGGCTTATTTACTTGATTAAATTTATTGTTATTTTTACTAATAAATTTGTTTTGAATCATTCGTTGAATATAAGATTCATCTTCTTTTGGTGATTTTTCACTTTCATTCTTACTATTTTCTAGCATTGATTTTCTTGCCATCTTAGCCCAGTAATTGTAAAGTTCTTTTCGATTGACTCTACGCTCTGTAGCAATACTTCCACTTCCAATAGGACTATTGGCCATTGCTAATAATGAAGCAATAGAATATTTCTGTCCTGGTGTTTGACCGTCTTTCCAAGATATAATTTCATGGGAATCATCATTATTGTTTTTGGTTAAAAAACTAATATTTCTATTTGTTTTACTATTAGTTAATTTACTACTCCAATTATATCCGTTGTAAACATTATTAAGGAAAGTTAAAACTAATTCATTGATAAGTATAAACTCAATATTACTATTTTCCTTGGTTGATTTATCGAATAAATGACCAGATGGTCCGTTTCTGCTAATTCCCGGTATTATACTTTGCTGTGATGGCCCTTTTTGAATAGACGATTTCCTTTCCTGTTTTGTATACTTTGGAAATACGTTGACGGAATTAAATAATGGATTATTTTCTTTTCTTGTTTCAGCTTTTTTTACAATGGAATTATTAATTATTTGTTCTCTATTAAATACTGATTGTACTCTTTGAGTTGGACGAGTATTAATTTTTAAATTTTTTGAGGCAATTTTTCTATTCTTTCTATTAATTTCTTTTTGATCCTTGTTACTTTTCTTTTTTCCTACAATTTTATTTAATTTATTCTCATTAATATTTTTATGCAATTGAGCTATTATTTGTTGTTCATGATTTAAATGATCTTTCAATGCTTGCTTTTTAGAATTCTTTTTCTTATATAATTTTTTAGTTTTTACTGGTGATTCAGCCATTCCTAAATTATTAGGCATAGTATAGCCATTATAAGAAATAGGGGCTGAAAGTGGATAGGAATAATAATTTGGACTATACATTGGAGAGGCACTACGTTCTACATCAGAATAAGTAGAATATACCGGACTTGGATCACTAATTAATGAATAGTAAGGATTTATTTGAATTGGATTATAATTGAAAACATTACTTAAAAGAGTATTCGAAGCCAACTGATTATAAATACTATAATAATCTGTTTGAATTGGTGTTGAGTTAATAATTGTAGAATTCAATACGGGATTTTGAAGCTGCTCCTGTTGATAAGTTTGAGTCGAAAGATAATCTGGTGTTGCTGAAACAAATTCATCATATTGATTTGATATTTTATTAATTTGAAGGGATAAAGGATTCCTTGGATTATTTAGTTTTTCTTTTTGTCCTTTTTGTCCTTTTTTCCCATTTTTTGATTTAATTTTTTCATATTTAACTTTATTTTTATTCTTAAAATGATTTTCATCTAGAAGTCTTTCCACTATTCGTTGACCATCACTATTTTTTGATAAGACCATTTTTTCTATATTTCCCTCTTATTAATAAATAATAGCTTTCAATAAACGCTTTCAATAAACAATTATAGAATATTATTATTATATAATTATTATTATTTAAATAATTTTTATATATAATAAAATATTTATTATATAAATATATTTTAATCAAATTTTATAGTACTGTTAATATCATAATTTATATAGTATTAAAATATAAAAAATACAAATAATTATACATTCAGTAGATATTAATATAAAATTATACTTATTTCCAAAATATTTGTTAATGAATAAAGGGGAAAAATATTAAAAAAATAAATTTATATTTTGTATTTACTTAAAATATGTACTTATAATAATAATATTTTCATTTATTGCTTAATATAACTCAATTTTTTTTTTTTTTTTTTTTTTTTTGTTCAAAAAGAAAAAAAAAATTTTTTTTATAGTCCTTTATTTTATTTTAATTTTGATTTATTTATATTTTATTATTTTTTATTTTTTAAATTTATTTTTAAAATATATTAATACAAAATAGTTTATTATTAATAATTTAATACATATATAAAAATTTATTAAATTATTATAATAAAAAACTTCATTATAAATTATAATAAAATAATGTTCATTATTTTGATTAAATGTGTTAATATATTAAATTTTTAAATTTCTTAAAATATGTAATTAATTATTTAATATAAATTCTATTATAAAAACATTAATATTTATAATGAATAATGAAAAATTAATATAATTTTATTTTATTTTATTTTATTTTATTTTATTTTTATTTTTATTTTTTTTTTAAATTTTTTATTATCTATATTTTATAATTAATGTTATGTTATTTATAATTAATTATTCTTATTTTTAATTTATAATATAAAATTTATATCAAATAAAAAGTGGATTATATATGACATCTAATCATAATGAAAATTACGAAATTAATTTCTTCAATAAAAATTATTCATGTTTATATTTTTTATCATTTATTGGTATATAAAATAAATGAAGACACATTAAAACTTAATTAATTTGATGAAAAGTAATATATTATTCAAATAAAAAAATAAAAAAAAAAAAAAGTAAATAAATTATATTCAATTGTTAAAAAGGGAGAATTTTGATAATATGAAGTTAAAAGTGAAAAGTTTAAAGTTATAACTAAAATTTATATGTAATTATTCTTGTAATTTGATTGATTGATAATTATTATAATTTGATTTATATAATTAATTATAATTACTATTATTTACTAAATTTACAATATTTTAAATTTTACTATTTAATATTAAATTTACTTCATATATAATGACTGACTTTAAATTTTATCAAAATATTTAGAATTACTCTTTAATTATTAAAATTATAATAAACAATAATTTTAAATATCTTATTATAATTTCAATACATAATTATTAAAAAACTAAAATTTATTCATCATTTTTTTTGTACATTAAAATTTCATATTTTTTTTATATGACCCTAATTTTAATATTATATTAAATTTAAAAAAAGAAAAAAGCCAAATATAAAATAATTAGTAGTAAATAAAAAATTATTAATAAAATTATTAATAATAATTAATAATAAGTAATAATTAATAATTAAATATAATGATAATAATAAAAATAATAATATAAAGTAATAAATTTATTAAATATAAACAAAAACAATATTTATATAATAATTAATAGTAATAAATAATAAAAAGATATTAATTGTAATAAATTTTTATTGCTTTTGTTCTGAAAATTCTTACATATAAATAGATTTAATTAAAAATATTTTAAATTTGTTATATATATTTTAAAAATCAACAACAGTTTAATTATAAAGCTTTTAAAATTAATATAACAGCTTTAAAATATTTTTAATTAAATTTGATTTTGTAATATTAATGATAAAAATTATTTTCTCATAATAATAAATGAACCATAATATATTTAAATATTATCTTTGATAATAATTAAAATTTATTTCCTTTCCTAATTGAATCACAATTGGTTAATAACAGTATAATCTATAAAATAATCTATAATAATAAAAACCATTTGATGATTCTTATTTAATTGTAGTCTCCTCGGTGTTTAGTTTTTCGCATTTGTTGTAGGGCCTTAATATTTCAGAGCTTAAGCTTAACCATAATATTGAAATAGAAATTAGATCTATGCTAAAGGGGGAATACATAGTATGCCATCCAAAAAGTATTGTGTTCAATTGAATAATTAATTTCACTATTGAGTAAAATTTAAATTAAATAATATTCAATATGGATAATCAAGAAAATGACTATGTAATAATAATAGTAAAAAAAAAAAAATTTAAAAGATTAATATACCTTGTCAATTAATTGAAAATTTCTATCAGATGATGGATATTTTTTATGACTTGGGAAGTATATTATTTTACTTGATTGGTTTAGTATATTTAATTAAATATAATTAAAACAAAATTTAATGATATTTTTAGTTTATGCAAATATATTTATTTTATTTATTTATAATTTTTTTTATTATAAAATACATTAATTTTTATTAAACATAATATTTAAAAAATTTTACAATTAATAATTAAATTATCAATTAATATTACTTTCGTGGTTAAAGGTA
Source organism: Neocallimastix lanati (nom. inval.) (assembly GCA_016946835.1). Taxonomy (NCBI): domain Eukaryota; kingdom Fungi; phylum Neocallimastigomycota; class Neocallimastigomycetes; order Neocallimastigales; family Neocallimastigaceae; genus Neocallimastix; species Neocallimastix lanati (nom. inval.). Next base: position 247,689 of record JACVTC010000033.1, read on the forward strand.
CTTTTTTCATATAATACTAAAATAATTTGATAATTTTTTATAATATATTTTTAATATAAATTAATAAAATATTCATAAATTTAATTATAAAAAAAAATTATACAAATGACTGTATTTGATTTTAATAAATTATTATTCATATGTTTATATATTGCTTTTAATAATATAACATTTATATATATGTATTTTTCCTTTTTTCCTTTTTTTCTTTTACTGCTAATATATTAAATATTTCCATTTTTTAATATTAATTCAAAAATTTTTTTTTTTAACATTACCAGTTTTTTTTTTTATTTTTTTTTATCTTTTCAATTTTTAATTTTTTAATAAAGGTTTTATAATTTTAAATAATAATTTTTTGATTAATATATATTTTGAGTTTATATCAATTAATTATTGAAAATACCTAAATAGATTTAAAGATATTTGCGTAACATAACACAATCAATTAAATTGTGATTTAAAATATAAATAAAAGCCTTAATAAATATAAAAATTGTTAATAAATATAGATATAATTAATATTTATTTTAAAGAAAAATCAAACATAAAATTTATAATCATGGCTGATATTAATTCAAATATTAATTTAAAATCACACTACAACATAAAACTATGAAAAACAATAGTTAATATTTACTTTATTATATTATATTTTCTTATATTTTTAAAAATATTATATTGAATAGCTTGTTATTATATTGTTCTTAGTATAAAATACTTTTATCTTTATAATTAGTAATTATTTATTTATTTATTGTAAAAGAATTTAATGGTTGTACAAGAATTTAAAAAATTTTAAGAATTGCGGTATTGTATAATAACTAGTAAGTGCTATTAACAAAATATTTAAATGTTTTAAAATAAGAAATTAAATAAAATTTCTCCAAAAGTAATTATCGAACGGAGTTTATCTAACAATTATAATGAAATAAACCTAGTTTGATATTAAATGGAGAATAATAATAATTATATAATGGAATTTAAATAAATAGTACATGAAAAAAAGGTAAAAATATAAATATCTATATAAATGAATATAAATTCAAGTTATTATAATTTATTTAATAGAAACCTTAAAATATATATATAATTTAAAAATTATAATGTCGATCAATAAAATAATTTAATATATACATATATATTTAATAAAAATTAATTATACAATTTTTCATTAGTTTTATTAATGTTTAATATAAAAAATAAAGTAATAATAATTTTAAAATTTGCATGTAATATCTTATATTAATTAAATGATAATATTTTTTTTAATTTTAAAATGTAAAATAATATTACAAATAAAGAACAATAACTTATTTAATAAAAACAGAATAAAAAAGTATTGGAGAATTTTATTATGTTTTCCCAGTAATATAAAACATTAAATATACATTAATATTTATTATGTTAAAAAGTAATTTTAAAAGAACTTAATTCTTTAAAATTTAGTATATAAAGAATACTTTCAAGCCTTCTTTTTTTATTTTTTTTCTATTCTTTATCTTATATATTATACAATAATAAAAATTAATAATTGTAATTGTTTTTTAACAATAAGAATTATTAATAAATTAAGTATAATTAAAGAAAAAATTTTATATAAATATTTAATACTGTAATTATTTTTATAGATAGTGTAATTACGAAAAAATATGAAGACATTTATTGGTTTTACTGTTATAGCTGCTTTAGTAGCAAAGGTTTCTGCAGAATGTTTCTCAGAAAGACTTGGTTATAGATGTTGTTATGGAAATAAAGTTGTTTTAACCGATGCTGATGGTAAATGGGGTGTTGAAAACAATCAATGGTGTGGTATTTCGGATACCCCAAGTAATAGTGCATGTTGGGCTAATGCATTAGGTTATCCTTGTTGTAAGACAGCCTATGCCATCTATTACACAGATAATGATGGTAATTGGAGTATTGAAAATAATGAATGGTGTGGTATTGATGAAAGTAAAAATAATAACAACAACAATAATAATAATAATAATAGCAATAATAATAATAATAATAATAACAATAACAACAATAATAATAATAATAACAATAATAACAACAATAATAATAATAATAATAATAACTCAAACCAACAAACATATAGTTTTGGTTATGGTCTTAAAAATGATCCAGTTCCATCCAAAGGTTGTGGTAAGAACCCATCTCTTCCAAAGACCGGTTCCTTCGAATTTAATTGGTCTGGTGGTAAACGTACTGTTCGTATTGATATTCCAGATAACTATGACAACAAGAAAGCCTATCGTTTAGTTTTCGGTATGCATTGTATGGGTGGTTGGGCCGGAGGTGTCCAACAAGAAGGATACTATGGTTTAAAACCATTAGATACTGGTAAAACTACTATTTTCGTTGCTCCAGAAGGTAATGGTCAACAAGCTCCATGGGGTCAAGCTGATTACCAATTATTTGATCAACTTCTTGAAAAGTTAAAGAACGATTTATGTATTGATGAATCTCGTGTCTTCTCTACTGGTTTCAGTTACGGTTCTATGTTCAGTAATGGTCTTTCCTGGAATCACCAAAAGGTTCTTCGTGGTGTTGCTGTCTATGAAACTGCTGAACGTAATATTTGGCTTCCAAAACATACTGGTGAACCAATTGCTTGGATGGGTGTCCTTGGTCTTGATGATAATCTTTGTACCCCAGAAATGGGTCGTAAAGCTAGAGATATTATTCTTGAACACAATTCTGAAGGTGGTAAGGCTAAGCAAGAAAAGGCTGAAGAAGCCCAACGTAATGCACCACACAAGTGTTACGATTATAAGACTGTTGATCAACGATTCCCTGTTCGTTGGTGTACTCAGTCCGGTGGTCACATTTGGGATCACAAAGACCCAGGTCAACGTCAATCTTGGGTTCCACAAGCTACTTGGGATTTCATTAATAAATTCTAGATTATTAAACCTATTATAAAGTATTGAATAATAAATAAAATTAACTATTATAATGATTATTAAATAATTAGAAAATTTTATTAAAAGAAAAAAAATATTAATAAAATATTTGTGTTGTTGAATGTAAATATTAAATATTTGTATTAATAAATAAATTTTATTTAAAAAAAATAATAATTAAAATAATTAATTGTTATGTTTATATATATATATTTCTTTTTTTTTTTTTTTTTTTGTGTGTGTGTTGTAAAATATATTAAAAATATATATGCATATTTTAATTTTTTTGTATGTGTTGTAAAATATGTAAATGGAAATTTGAATTATAAAAGTTATTATAATATATATCTAAATATCTAAATATTTTTTATTTATTATTTAACTATAATAATCTAAAATTATTAAATTGATTATTTCCAATATTAAAGTATTATATAATTGTTTATTATTTATTGCTTTTGATTGTATTGTATATTTAATTAATTTAATATTTATATTTTAAATTATAATACATCCAGCTCCTCTGGGATGGCAAGGAGGCCACCTATAGTGGGCTCTGCTTTCCCTTGAGGATGGAGTAGAGTGCTTCTATATTGGAGTTTCTTTACTTATGGAGAGTTGCGAGCGTCGACGCCGTACCAGTATGGCAGTTAAATATACACCCATATTAACATATGGGGAAGACATAAGTCTTCAGTCTATAAAAAAAAATAATAATAATAAATTATAATACATTCTATATTTTATTTAACCCACAGACATAAAATAAAATGAAAAGAAAAAATAATGAATTATTAATTATTGATAAAACTGATAAAGTTTTTTATTATATCATAAATTATTGACAAAATAATAATAAATAATAAATAACAATAATAATTAATATATTTTAATGTTTATTTTTAATTAACTAACATATTGATTTATGTGTGTTTTATTAACTTTTAATTAATTTATTTTTAATTAATGTAATGATTTAGATAAAGGTTAGAGTTAGTTATATCTATATGGAGAGAGTTGCATTTTGGAACATGATTTTATATAAAATGAAGAAACTTTAATAAACTGTTCATGAATGAGTGACTTAAATTATATTTGATAAATAAAAAATAATATTTAATTTAATAAATAATAAAATAATATTTATTAGTATTCAATTTTAAAGACATATTTTATTATTTAAAATATATTTTACTATTTTTGTTAAAATAATGAAATAATATTTAATAATATTTAATTTTAAAAATATATTTGAGTATTTTTATTAAAATAATAAAAAAATAATATTTAATTTAAAAAAAAAAAAAATTTGATACTTTCTGTTAAAATAATATTTAATATTATTTAAATTTTAAAGATATATTTAAATATTTTTTGTTAATATTTTATATTATTTTATTTAATAATATTTTATTTCAAATATATATTATTTAAAGATATATTTAAATATTTTTTGTTAATATTTTATATTATTTTATTTAATGATATTTTATTTCAAATATATATTTTAATATTTAATGTTAATAATTAATAAATAATATTGCTTTATTTAATAATATTTTATTTCATATATATATTTAATATTTTTATGTTAAAATAATAAAAAAATAATATTTAATAATATTTAATTTTTAAAGATATATTCTAACATTTTTTGTTAAAATAGTAATAAAATATCATTAATATTTATTATTTTAATGATATACTTTAATATTTTTAAAGTAGCCAAATTCAAAAATGATTAATCATTTGATTGAATTATTTTTTAAAATAGATTTAATTATTAATATATTATAAATTTGTATGATTGCATATTCATTTAATCATTTCTCGATTATTCATTATTTTTTATTATTTTTATTACTTTCTTTTTTTTCTAATAAAATTTCCTTTTTTTTATAATCTTTAATCAAACCATTGATTTCAATAGTTCCTCCTAGTCTTCTTTGCTTTTTCTTTTTTTTTTTTAGAAAAAAAACTCCTCTAATTCTCCTTTTGTAATCATTACAAGATAAAGATTCTTCTTCTTGTAATGTTAATATTAATTTATAAAAAGTAGGCTTTAATCTTTAAGTAATTATTAAAAGATTCTGAAGAATTATTTGTTATATGTTCTATATTATTATAATAATTCCAATAATCGATTTTTTAGCCTTTCAAATAGATTTTTTCAAAGTAATCTAAAAACTCCAAAATTTGGACATAATTATGTTCATGGCATTCACTTTTAATTTTATCATAAATATCATATATATATTTAGGGTTTATAAAGGGAAATTTTGAAATACACTTATAATAAATATACAATTCGTTACTATTTTCCACTTCATTAAAACATTTTTTTTTTTTTATTTTTTTCTAATTCACTTTTATAGTGAAAAGCACAATATTTAATATTTATATTAGGAAAAAAATTTTTTGAAGCATTAAATATTCCTATTTCAAAATCACAATGAAATTTTTTTTGTAAATTTAAAATATTATAATATTTACTAGAATTTTTTTTTATTTCTTCAAATAATATTTCATAAACTATTTTCTCTTTATTTTTTAATATAAAAAAAGAAGTAATGTAAGAATAATTCCAATTCTTTAATATAAATTCTTGTAATGTAAAAATAATTCAATTTTTTAATATAAATTCTTGTAATGTAAAAATAATTCAATTCTTTAATATAAATCCTTGTAATGTAAAAATAATTCAATTCTTTAATATAAATTCTTGTAATGTAAAAATAATTCAATTCTTTAATATAAATTCTTGTAATGTAAAAATAATTCAATTCTTTAATATAAATTCTTGTAATGTAAATTTCATAAATAAACTTTGGTTCTACCTGTAAATATATCATTTTATATTCAAAATTAATTCAATTTTAAATGGAGATTGAAAAATTATTATATTTGAATTTTTGATTATTACAAAATTTTCATTTCTTTTCGTTTTATAATATTCTGATTCATTCGGGATTTCATCAAAAATTTTCACATCAAGAAGTAGTTGTCTGTTTTCATTTCTTGATTTTTGGGATTTAATTGTATTGTATTCAGGACATATAAAACTCATTTCTTGAGAAATTTTATTAAACGTACATTTTCGTTTTATATCAAAAGAAGCTGACCTTTTTTCTTATTTCTTCTTTAAATTGATTCTACTTTGTTTTTGAAAAATTATATTTATATTTTTTATTTATAATAATTTGTTCTTTTCCTCGATTTGTTTCACTTTATTTAATTTTTGGACATTTTTCCATACCTTAATTATTAAAAATAAAACGTACTTAATTTTTTATTTTTTATTTATTTAATTTTTTATAATATATTATTTATTTGTTTTATTTTTTTTATTAATTTTATTTTTATTTATTTAATTCTATTTTTTTTTTTTTAATATTATAAATAGTGTGTTTATGAGAAATTTTTTTTTATTGTTAAAAAACTAACCCTTTATATTTATTTCTATTTTTATTTATTTATTTATAATTATTTAAAAAAAATTAAAAATGTGGGGCGTTAAATTACGAATTAAAATTTAATTTATAAGCCACATTCTGAAATTCAACACATTTCACAAGTGAGCTTGTATTATTTAATTGAGTTAGGTAATATTGGAAATTAGGAAGTATCTGAGAAAAGCGTACAAGAAAATTCTAAGCAATAATATGCATGAGAGCGCGACCACACATTTACAAGATACAGTAGAAGTTGAAACCTTTTAGTGGAAGTAGCTTTTCTAGTTGTTTTAGTTGGATTAGTAGAATTACATAAACTCAATTTTTTTTTGACAATCATTATCACAACAAGCATCATAATAACCGTATTTTCTTTATTATTCATTTTCCTTAGCTTTTAGTAAGGCCATCCAGCGGGACACTATCCATATACGTAAAAACATAAAATGTTGTGACTACCTCAATATTCCCGTATCTTGAGGGGAGGCTAATAAAAAGAGCAATACACACCGGAGGTAAAAATAAAGAAATAAAAAAATAAATGAATACATATTATTATTATTATTTTTATTATTATTATTTTCATTAATTTCAATAAAATTATAATTTAATACTTTTTATTTAATATAAATATCATATTTTTTAGATTTTATAATCTACTGATTTATACAAATATATCAAAAAGTGTAAAAAATGCTGTTGTTTTATTATTAAAATTATTTATTTGAATAACTAAAATTAATAAAAATTAAAATAATATATAAATTATAGAAGTAATAAATTTTTTTTTTTTATTTATTAAATTATTAATTATTATTTATATAAATTCAATTAAAATTTTTATTAATAAATATTTCTTCTAATAGATATATGTAATAATATTTTTTTTTTTTTAAAAATACGAATATTATTCCAATAATATATATAAAATATATATATATTATAATATTTTATTCTAGTTTATTAAATTAGATATAAAGTATTAAATTAAAATTATAGTTCCAATTAGAAATATCTTTCAAAATAGAATTCCTTTCGTACTTTTGATAAAAAAATAGATATATATATATACATATATATATATTTTCCCCTTCTTGTTATAAATATTATATATTTTTAATAACAGAAAATTACTTAAAAGGTATTTAAATAAGAAAATTTTGATAATTTATATCAATTAAAAAAAAATATTTTTTTGAATTTTAATTAAAGGATTTTATTAATTCAAATTTCAAAATTAAAAAAAAAACAATTAAAGATATTTAAAGAAAATGTCTATAAATGATGAAGAATATGAAGAGGATTACTTTGATTTAGATGCTATTTTAGCAGAACAACAAGTAGATTTATTTTTAGATATATATAATATGATTAGAAAATTAAAAAATTAACAACTAATATTATTTTTAATGGATTTATTAAGAAAATGCAAGCTTCATTTATTGTTGATATACCTGGACTTGGTTTTCTTGAAAATAATCCAGGAGAACCTGTAATATTATATATATAGTTATTAAAATTTAATAATTTTAAAATTAATAAAATATTCTAAATTTATATTTCCTTTTAAATATCATTAGTTACATAAAGGTGAAAAAGTAATGCTTCCTTATTGGATTATAAATGAATTACTTAATATTGTGATATCGAAGTAAATATATCAATAAATGAAATTATAATTTTAATTAACTTTTTTAAATGATTAATTTAATTTGCTTTATATATATTAATATATTTTTTAATTAATAATAATTTATATATATATATATATATATATATAATATAATACGTAAGTGAGGATACTGAAGAGAGTATTTATATACTTGATTTGAATTATCCAAGATGCTTTAAAAATCAATTTCATAATCAGTTAATTGCTGGACCAACTTCTGTTAATTTATACCATTCTTGCCCTTATTATTATCATTTTGGACGCAATTTATTAATATTGTAGGTATTTAAAATTTCAATTTATTATTTAATTTTTGTATATCTGTATATTTTAAAACAATAATATATTACATTAATATGAAATTTAAAGAAATTTCTAATATTTTTTTATGTAATAATATTTTAGAGCTGAAAGTAAAAAAATATCTGATATTCTTCTAATGGTAGACTTAATAATTAATAATTAATATTTATATTTTTTTTAGAAACAAAAATATTGATTTTATATATATATTTATTTCATTCATTATAACTATTTCTTTTTAATATATATACATATATATTTAAGGCATATAAGGCTAGAATACCATTAATTATGGATTATTCACAACAAATTCAAGTAACTAAAGATAAAGCTGAATTTATAAGAGGATTGGATGAAGATGAACGACAATGTTAGTTAATATAATAAAATAATTCAATTTATATGTTTGTAATGAAATATTAAATATTTAAATATTTAATTATATATATATATATATATAATTTCAATTAGTATATAAATGCGGATGTGAGTCTGTAATAAGTATGAAAAAATGGATTAATCGAGAGTATGGAACATTGAAATTAGCAAGATCTTTGAATAGATCAAGATTAATTCTTTAATATATATATATATATATAAAGTACAATTATCAAAATTTTAATCATATTAAAATAAAGAATACTAATAATAAATATTACTATTAAAATCATTACTACTTACTTCGTAATAATAATTTCAATAATTATAATAATTGAACTATAATATATAATATTATTATATACCTAATTATAAAACTTTTTAAAATAGTTTATAAAAATAATTTAAAAATTAAATAAAATTTATTGTAATTAACACAATTATTTATTATATATTAAACATAAATTTAATTATTTTTGCAGTTCTTTAAATTGATAATACTATATAATTACTGGATAATATATTTAACATAACTATTTATTTATTTTATTTTATATATTTTATATAATATATTAATTTGTATAAACAATAAGGATAATATTCTTCAAGTTATACAATAAAAGAAAAATAGAAATAATATAAGAAAAATATAGTAATTTTAATATATATATATATATATATATTTTTTTTTTTTTTTTTTTTTTTTTTTTAAAAATGTTATATGTATATTTATTTTATATTTTTAATATATTTTAATAATGATCATACATTTTATTATAAAGAAATATTATTCACAATTTTAAGATGAGCATTCATTTGATGTTATCTTTTATTTATAATGCAAAAATATAATGTAATATCAAATTAATGAACCTAAAAAAAAAATAAAAAAAAAAAAAAATAAAAAGAATATTAATATTAAAACATTGTATAAAACATATGTAAAATTATATTTATTCCATTAAATTGAAAATATTTAAATGTATCATCCATTTAAATAACAATATTGTTTTTAACGTAAAAATTTAAATAAATTTAATTACTTAAAAAAAATATATGATTAAAAAAAATAAAGATTATAAATCTATTTTTTAATAAAATTATTGTAAATATATAAAGTATTTTTATGTTAATTTCATACATTTGGATGAATTTAATAAGAAGGAAATAAAAAAAAAAATTATTTTTATTACCTGTAATAATTATATTATAATTATTTTTACTATTATTATTATTATTATTATTTAACATAATATTCTAGTAATACTTTCTATATTTATATTTGATGACACTTCATATAATCCATTTTTTTTATTATTTTTGATAAAATACTTTTATAGAGTCTTTTTTATTCTTTTTTATTTTTATTATTTTTATAATATATAAATATATATATATATATATATTTAGCATAAGTTCCTTGATATTCCATAATGGCTGATGCTGTTTCATTATTTTTAGCTAATTCTAATGCTGTTGAACCACTTTTATTAGTGAAATTTGGATCAATACCATGTTCTAATAATAATTTAGCAATTTCAGCATGACCACCTATATATACATAAATATAATTTAATACAAATTATTATTTTTTTATTTTTTTTTATTATTTACTACTTTTCATGTCATAACTTTTTTTTTTTTTTTTTTTTTTTTTATAAAAAAATATTTTAATAATTTACCCCAAGCAGCACAATGTAAAGGAGTATCACCTAATTTATTCTATTAAAGAATATTTATTATAAAATTATTATGAGAATTAATAATTATATGATATATTATTAACATTTATATATATATATATTAAAAAAGATAAAATAAATAAATAAATAATAAATAAATAAATAAAATATATATATCTATATATATTACTTGTTGATTTAAAACAGGATTACATTTTAAAAGTTCAATAATGCAGTCAACATGTCCATTTCTAGCTGCCCAGTGAATTGGTGAATTCATTACTTTATCAAGACCTTTTAATTTTTTTTAATTTTTTTATTTTTTTATTTCAAGTTTTCATTAATATTTTTTTTATTTAATAATGATAAATATATATATATTTTATTTTTATTTTTATTTTATTTCTTATTTCAATAAATAATGATAATAAATAGAATAAATATCATAGAAAAGAAAAATAATAATATTATTTACCATTAACTGAAATACAGGTATCAATAAGTTCTTTAAGGAAACCAATATTACCTCTTTTTGCGGCCTCTAAATAAATATTAAAATATATATATATTTTTTTTTAAATAATTTATGACATACTTTTATGTATATACATGTATATATATATTTTTTATTATTAAAATTTAATAAATACCATGAAGTGGATTATCCATTAAGTTGCTTCTTCAATTATTATATAAATGAAAATAAAAAAATGTAATACAATAAAAATAAATAAAAATAAATAAATAAATAAAAATAAATAAATAAATAAATAAATAAAAAAAAATAAATAAATAAATAAATAAATAAAAATAAATAAATAAATAAATAAATAAATAAATAAATAAATAAATAAATAAATAAATAAATAAATAAATAAATAAATAAATAAATAAATAAATAAATAAATAAATAAATAAATAAATAAATAAATAAATAAATAAAAATAGCTTTAATTTATTAATATTTTTTTTTTTTTTTTTTTTGTATTGAAATTTCAAAATTTAATTCTAACCATAATTTGCAGGAACTAATCCTTCTTCATTGTTGGCTTTGCATTTTCACCAATTTGGATCATCTTTGTAAATTTATATTATTGTTATGGAAGAAAAATTTATAACAAAATATATTATTTTTTTATTATAAAAATATTCATATAAATATATGTAACGAAACATTATCATTTTTTTTATTTAATATTTAATATTGTTAATTATATAATATATTTATAAATTTAAATATATAATTTATTTTTATTTTCAGTTTTATTCTAATTCTAATTCCAATTCTAATTCTAATTCTAATTCCAATTCCAATTCTAATTCTAATTCTAATTCTAATTCCAATTCCAATTCCAATTCCAATTCCAATTCTAATTCTAATTCTAATTCTAATTCTAATTCTAATTCTAATTCTAATTCTAATTCTAATTCTAATTCTAATTCTAATTCTAATTCTAATTCTAATTCTAATTCTAATTCTAATTCTAATTCTAATTCTAATTCTAATTCTAATTCTAATTCTAATTCTAATTCTAATTATTCTAATTCTAATTCTAATTCTAATTCTAATTCTAATTCTAATTCTAATTCTAATTCTAATTCTAATTCTAATTCTTATTCTAATTCTAATTTTAATTCTTATTCTTATTCTTTTTTTTACTTTTTATTTCTTATTTTGTATTTTTTTTTATTTATTATATATATATATATATAACTATCTTATCATAAATAATAAAATTATCTTTATTTAATACACTATTGAATTTGTTATTTAAAAGATAATAAAATTTAATGAAATTATAAATTTTGTGCCATATAACATATATAAATATATATTTAAAATTTATGAAAAATATTAATAAAGACAATTATTATTATTATTTTTTTTTTATTATTATTTTTTCTTTTATTGATTTATATTTATTATATTAATTTTTCGGAAATGCAAAATATATTTCGCAATAAATAAATATTAAAAAAATTTTGATATTATTATAATATATTTCCTTTTTTAAATGATAATTCATCAGGATTTTTCTTATCATAATCATATAAAGCTTGAACAACTTGAATACTATTACGTTCTGGTCTCTTTGAAGGTGGTGGAGCAGACATTTTTAGTTATTCTTTTTTATTTTATATTTTTTTTTTTAATTATTATATTTTTATTATATAGTTTAGGATTTATATTTATTTAAATTTATATTAAAGTAAATTATTGATTTTAAATTAGGTTTTGTTTTTTTCCTGAACGTTTATAAAATGTTTTTAATTTATAATATTACCTTTATAATTAGTTTTATAATTTTAATAAAAATCCTTAAATATTTATATATATATATATATATATATATTTATATAATAATATATATAAATAGATATTTAAGTAAAATAAAAATAAATAAATATAATTTTTTTTTTTTAAATTTTATTTTCTTTTTTATTTAATATTAATTATAAAAGATTGTTTATAAAATTAAATTTATTTTAAAATAATAAATTACGATTATTTATATTACATTAAAATTATTACATCTACATAAAGTAATAATAAATATCGCTTTATTCATATTTTGTAATTATTTAATTTTAAAGAAAAAGTAAAAATTTAATTATGATTAATTAGTTATCATATCAATTATATTATCTTTTCATTAAAAGTTACGACTTTATATAAATTAGTTTTATTTTTAATTTTTTTTTTTTTTTTTTAATTATATAATTAATTATAATTATATTATATATATATATATATTTTTTTTTTTTTTTTTTTTTTTTTTTTTTTTTTTTTTTTTTTTTTTTTTTTTTTTTTTTTTTTTTTTTGAAATTTGACTAAAATGAATTCATTATCTACTTTATCATTAATTGGTATTCGTAATTCAAACTTATTAAAAAGAGCTTTCTCTTCTTCAGCAATTAATAATAGAGTAAACAAGTTTATTTGATTAAAAATGTTATAATTTGGAATATATTAAATTATTTAATAGAAAATTTGATTATTCTTTTTTTTTTTTTTTTTTTTTTTTTTTTTTTTTTTTAAAAAAAAAAAAAAAAAAAACATTAAAATATCATAAGAAGCATTAATTTGTAATTAAACCTTTTTTTTGTATATTATATAATATAAATATAAAACTTTTTGATATTAAAAAGGCTTGGAGTAGATTAATAAGATTTGAAGGTTCAGATAATAAAATTCATTATGGAGAACCTTTAAATGTTAAAGAAATTGATATTAATAATATTAGTAATTTAAAAGCAAAAATTGTTAAAGGTGATATTTTTTCTAAAGGTAATGAAGTTACTAATGAAATTATAGATGCTAAAAAGGTAAATTGATATATATATATTTTCATTATATTTTTGAAAAACATAAAAGAAATAAAAATGCTATATTGCTATTTATTAATTTATAATATAATTTAGTATTATTTATTTAACTATTTATTTATTAGATAAATAAAAGAAATTTTATATTATTATTATTATTATTATTATTATTTTGTTTGTAATTAATATTATTATTTATATCATATATTAAACAATTTTTTTTAACTGTATTTATTAATAGTTATTAGCTCCAATTGAAAATCCACCAATCTTTTTATGTATTGGTTTAAACTATAAAAAACATGCTAAAGGAACAAATCATAAAGAACCAATTTATCCGATTCTTTTCATTAAGGGTACTCATGCTTTAAATACTCCAGATGGCGTAATCGAAATTCCAAAAATGGCTACAAATAATCAAATTGATTATGAAGTTGAACTCTGTGTTGTAATTGGTAAAGAATGTAAAAATGTTAAAAAGGAAGAAGCTTTAAAATATGTTGCTGGATATACTGTTGGTAATGATATTTCTGCTCGTAAATGGCAAGGAAATAAGCTTGGTGGTGGTCAATGATCATTTTCCAAAAGTTTCGATGGATTTGCTCCATTAGGTCCACAATTAGTTTCACCTGAAATTATTTCAGATTTAAATACTCTAAAATTAGAAATGAAAGTTAATGATGAAACTTTACAAAGTTCAAATATCAAAGATATGATTTTTGATGTACCAACTATTATTAGCTTCTTATCTCAAGGTCATACACTTGTTCCTGGTACTGTTATTATGACTGGTACACCAGAAGGTGTAGGTTTTGCTAGAAAGCTACCAGTATGGTTATTAGATGGTTTCAAAGCTGAAGCCTACATTGAAAAAATTGGATCCATTAAAAATATTGTAAAGTATTTAAAAGAATGAAAAAATATTTTGTAATAATTAAATAATTGAATGGTAATTAAAATGTACTATATTTTTATAAAAGTTTTTAAAGTTTCAAAAATGGGAAAACAATAATAGAAAATAAAATAAAAACTGTAAAGGTTGAAAGCAATAATTATAAATCAAAATATATATATATAAATATATATAAATTTATATAATAAAGTAAAGATAAAAATAAAATTAAATAAAAATAAATAAATAAAAAAATATATTAAATAATACAAATGAAAAAAGAAAGAAAAAAAGTAAATATAAAATAAAAATTAAAATACAAATAAAAGTAATAAAGTATTTTAATATAATTAATGTTTTTATTAGTTATTATTATATTTACTTTATATAAATATATAAATATATAAATATATAAATATATATTTTTATTAGTGAGTTTTTTTATATTTTTATTTTTCATTAATATATAATTTTATAATTATAAAAATTATAAATATGGTAATAATTAAGTAATGATGTGTTAATACTAAAAAAGAAAAAAAAAAAAAATAAATGATACATGATAAATATTGAAACTTTTTTTTTTAAATAAAAAAAAAATTTTAATATACATTATAAATTTATAATAATTTTTTATTAACAGCTTTGATTATAATTATTTAAACTTTTTTATGATTAAGAATTTAATTTCTCGATAATGATTGGATAAAATGGAAAATATTTATTTTTATATAATTTTTCTTAATTATATATATATATATTTTTTTTTTTCATTTTTCTTTACGAATAGTCAAATGATATAATAATTATTTTTATATATATTTTAGAATAAAATAAAGAATTAATAAGAAGTAAAATTAAATAAAAGAAAATAGAGAAAATTTAAATTAAATATATAATAGAAAAGGAGAAAAAGTAATAATAATAATAATAATAATAAAAAAAAAAAAAAAAAAAAATGAGTTCTTCAATTGTTAATGTGTTCTCATTAAACACAGTATTAAATAATTCAAATAAATTAAGTCCTTTTGTATTTTCAGTAATGAAGGTATTTGTTTATTAATCAATTAATGATAGAGTTATTATTATTATTTTTTTTTTATTTTATAAAGCATATATAAAAGTAAATTAAAAAAAAATTATTAATATAATAAAATATAATAAAATTTTAAATAAATTTATAATGCTAATTATATATTTACAATTTAATGCTCTTATTATCTTATTATTGTTATTTTTATTTAATTATTATTATTATTATTGTTATTATTATTATTATTATTATTATTATTATATTTTTTTTTTTTCTAATAAAATATGAAAATTTATTTCTTCATAATATTAAAAAAAGACTGGAAAATCCTTAAATTTAAATACTTCATTATTGAATCAAAATAGATATGAATCATTATCTTCTTCTTCAAATAGAAAACCAAGAATTGTATCATCTAAGAGACGTAAGGTACACTTTTTTTTTTTTTTTATTATTTATATTATACTCTAATATATATATATTTTATATAAATAAATATATATATAAATACTTTTAATAATCATAATATTATAATTATTATGTATATTTATTTATTTATATTCATAGGCCGAAACAAGAGAATTATCTCAAAAATTAATGTCATATGCAAATTCAACTATTGATGAGAATGATTTAAGTCCAAAAATTTCAACTACTCAAATTAAAAGAAAAAAGAGAACTACTAATTCTAATAAATACAAAACTAAAAAATCTTCTGATGGAGATAAAAAAAAAATAAAAAAAGAAAAAATTAAGAAAATTGAAGATATTATTGAAGATGATAATCAATCCGTTGAAGAAGATATTGATATTACTTTAGATAAAGAAAATGTATATATATAAAATTTATAATATATATATTCATTTAAGTTTAAAATTAAGTTTCTGTATTATAAATTTTATATAATTTAATTTAAAATTTAAATTTAGATTTCAAAAAAATGTTATTTATATTTATTAATATATATATTTTATAATAAAATTATTATTATTATTATTATTATTATTATTTTTAATTTAATTTAATTTAATTTATATTGTAAAAAGTTAAATAAAGTTATGGCATATTGTACTGCAGAAGGATATAATATTGAAAAATTATCTTCAATACTAAACAAAAATTATGCTGAATGTACTTCAGTAACTAATGATATCTTAAAAATAAAATTCAATAATGATAATAATAATGAAGCTTACATATTTGCAGATGGTACTGTTGTATCTTGGGGACCAGAAGAAGCCGAAAATTTAAAATTATTAAATAAGATAAAAAAGGCTGAAATTAAAAGATTAAAAATTCATGAATATGAATGGTTTAATTATATTGAAAATAATAATATGTAAGGAATAGTTTTTTTTTTTTTTTTTTTTTTTTTTTTTTATTTATATAATTATTTTTTTTAATTATTAATTATATATATATTGTATATTTATATATTAATCAAATATTTATTTATAATTTATTTATTTATCAATATATTATCAATATTATCAATATTATTTTGTTTTATTATATTTATTATATATATATGTATTTTAATAAATATTTTTTTTAAAAAAAAAATATTATTATTATTGTTATTATTATTATTAATTAGTCCAGGAGGAATGAAAGATGATATTGTTTATATTGGAAATGCCCTTTCAGCTGATGAAGCCAAGTTAGCCTTTTCAACTGGATTTTCCAGATCTGTAAAATTATCCGTATTAGAAGATCTTTTAGATCAATATCTCTATAAAAATAAATGGATACCTGATTATTTAAGTCGAGGTAAAAGACTTCCACTCTCACGTACGCAAGTACTTCAACGTATTGGAGAACTTTTCCAACTTCGTGGATCTGCCAATCTTTATACTGATCTTTTAGATACACCAGATTTTTGTTGGAGTAGTGATCAGTTAGCAGAATACTTTGGTAATATTAGTCGAGTATTAGAAATTCGTTCAAGAATGTCAATCTTTAATCGTAAATTAGATTATGCCAATGATATGTCTTCCTTAATGAAAAGTCATCTTAAGGAACGTCATAATTTTAAATTAGAATGGATTATTATTACCCTTATTGCTATTGAAGTTTTTGCTGGAGGTGTTACTGTTTTAGAAAAATTAGGTTACATAAATTTTGATCGTTTCCATAAACATTATACTGATGTAAAAATTGAAAATGTGGATAATGATTCTGAATTATTAAAGGATGAGAAAAAATATATTGAAGATACTAAATAGATAGTTTTTTTTTTTTTTTTTTTTTTTTTTCTCTATATTTACTCAAATTTTTAAATAATATAAAATAAAAAAAATAATTTATAAAGAAGTATTATTATTATTATTTATAATAAAAATATTTTCATTTTTAATAAAGTTATTATTTTATTATATTATTATATTTTATTTTATTTTATTTTATTTTATTTTATTTTATTTATTTTTTTTTTTTAATCAATTTTAATTTTATTTTTTATTTTTAAAAATTAATTAATAATTAACTAATAAATGATTAAAAAGATAATAAATCTATTTTCTACAATTAAAAATATCAATATCTATTATAACATTAAATTCAAAATAAAAATATTAAAAAAAAAAAAAATAAATATTAAATAAAATAATTAATAATAATAATAATAATAATAATAATAATAATAATAATAATAATAATAATAATAATAATAATAATAATAATAATAATAATAATAATAATAATAATAATAATAATAATAATAATAATAATAATAATAATAGTAATAATAATAATAATAAAAGATAAAAAAGAATATATATATATAAAAAAAAAAAGAGATAAAGAATAGAAAGAAAAAAATATAAAAAATATAAAAAATATAAAATATATAAAATATTAAATAAATAAGTAAATAAAAGAAAATTTATATATATATAATAAAGAATATAAAATATAATAAATTAAAATAATAATAATAATAATAATAAAGAAATATATAAAAGAAATAAAAAAAAAAAATAAATAAATAGATATATATAAAATAAAGTAAAAAAAAAAAAAATACAATAATTACAAAATATAATTATTTAAATATATTTAATATATATATTTTCTATATGAAATTTATTTTTTTAAAAAATCAGATTTATTCTTTTGTTCTTTTATGTAATATTAAAAGATGGGTAATTGGGTAGGCATATGAGATTTATTTATTTATTTATTTTACTATTGATTTTTTTTTTTTTTTTTTTTTTTTTTTTTAAATATTTACTATTAACAATTCTAATAATTATATTTCTAATGTTAGTAACATTTCTTATATGTAGTATTTCATTATGAACATTTTATTTATATAAAATATATATTTGTATTTTTTTTTTTAAACTTGAATAATAATTATTATTATTACTATTATTTTTTTTTAAAAAAAGAAATTATAAAAAAAAAAAAAAAAAAAAAATTAAATATATTAATATTGTTTGTTATTTTTTGGAATATATATTTATGAAATAAAAAAAAAAACTCGAGCAATAAAAAAATGATAAAAAATAAAATAAAATATTATTTATAAATAATAATTATTTTAATAATTATTATGTCTTCGCTTTAATTAAGATGGAAAAAAAAAAAAAATTTTAAAATAGTCAAATAAAACTTTTCTTTATTGTTTATTATTTTATATTAATAAAATAATAACATTTATATGATATGAATTTTATTATTTTTATTCTATTTAATTAATTTTTATTATATTATATTTTATTATGATGTATTGTTTTATATATATATATATACTTTTTTTTTTTTTTTTTTTTTTTTTAAATAAATTTTTAATTTATTTAAAATAATTAAATTAATTTTCTATTAATATTTCATCTTTTATTTCTATTTCATCTTCTTTTATTTCTCTTGACATTTTGTTATCTTCTTCATCATCTTCTTCATCATCTTCTATTAAATTTTCTTGATTAATTAATGATCCACTTTCAAGATCATTTAATGATAGATTACTATTAACATATTTTCTTTCTATGATATCAGTAAAACCATATAAATTACATAGAGCTAGTACAATTTCAACTATACTTGTTATTATTAAACAAGATTTGATAGATACGAAATAATCTATTACTATACTTTCAATATTAATTAATGCTAATGAATAAGTAGCAATTGCATATATTATTAATGAAAATCCTGATGATTTTGCAGTTGGAATAAAACTATCAATCATATGATGGAACAAAATTGCAAATCCAAGTTCAATTGTAAAGAGTATTGGAATACTCAAAATACATACGACATAAAATTGGCTAGTAATTGCCATAATCAGATAACAAATTCCAGATATAATAAATAAGGACGTTAATACGATATGTCTCTGATATTTTTCGAATTTATTATACATTACTAATACAATTGGTATAGATAACAAATTAATTATACTCCATAATAAATTAATAAATGTGAAATTTTCATTCATTATTATGTGTTTAACACCTTTATTTTCATCATTCGTTGTTGTTGACTTTAATAATGATATATGCATTATACCAGTAATTAAAGTTAAAACAATACCAAATAAATTTATTAATATAAATGTTGAATGTTTTTGCTGTTTTGAAGGTTTAAAACAGTTCTTAATTGTTGAATTATAAATATCATTTCCTTCATCAATGGTTGGAATAAGTGAACCATTTGGAACAGTAGTATTATTTTCTTCAGCCATAACGTAAAGTTCATCAGCTGCACTAAATATTTTATGTTCTTTTACTAAATATCTTGGTGATTCATGTTTCCATTTATACTTTAAATATGTAATAACAAAGGATGGCATAGTATAAATCATTGATGTAATCTTCATTCCAAATAATGGAACTAATATCCATGATAAATATGATGATATTATAACTATGAAAAAAAAAAAATAAATAAAATACAAAAAAAAAAAAACAAAACAAAAAAAAGAAAATTAAAATCAAATAATTCATATTATATTATTAATAATGTTATTAAGAAAGATATTAAATGAGAAATTAATAATTTCATTATTTTATATTTACTTCCTGCAATAACCCAATATGTAACAAAATATAAATGAGATATCTGTATTTTTGATATTAATGTGAATTCCAAAAACATTTGATAATCGACTGATATTATTGATGCTATTATTTTTAATTATTATTTATTATTATTTATTATTATTTTTAATATTATTACGAAATTAAAATTAATATTATTATATATCATTAAATTATAACAAAATATCATTAATAATTATTTATTAATTTAAAAAATCCTTGTTTTTACCTAAACCAATACCAGCAAAAAATCTTGTTATTAATAACCACGAGAATGACGTCATGAAAGACGAAATTAAAAGTGATAAACTAGTAATTAAGCTACTGTAAAAGAAGGCTTTCGAACGACCTATTTAAATATTTATTAATACTATTAATAAATTTCGTAAATTTCTTATATTAAAAATAAATTATCATAATATACCATATTTCCTCCCCACATTAGACCATAATAGGCCACCCAATATTTGACCTATAAATAATGATGACAAAGTTTGATTAAAAATAATTGAACTTTTCGAAGTATAATCTAATTCATCTTTTAATTTGGATATCGTCGTTAAAATAAAACATAACTGTAATGTTGCATTTCCTAGTATATTATATATATATTTTATATAATAAAATAAATTATTATTTATTCATAACCGACCTTAAAAAAAAAAATTTTTATTTGTTTACCTATACTACTTCCTGATAATATGCATAATTTTCTATGGAAAGGTCCATAACCTATCCCTTCAATAGCTTGATCGACAGTATACTTTTCAAAAACAGTTTTGGAATTTCTATTCTCCATTATTTTAATTGAATCTGTCATTTTTTTTTTAATTACTATATTTTAATGTGTATATATGTATATACTTTTTTTATACTATAATTATTGATAAATTCAATTGTTTATTTTTTGAAATATTGGATAAATATATGTTTATTATAAAAGTTTTTCAAACAATGGATTATATTTTTTATGTTTAAATTTATACTACTTTTATGTTATTAAGGAATATATTAATCAATTATATTATACGAATTAAAAATTTCATATACTAATATTTTTTTAATTAATACAAAATGTAATAAAAATTTATTATTTGAAATGTATTAATTTTAATTCTTTATTGATTAATATTTATTTATATTATACTTTTTTAAATTAATATATAATATGAATGATTTGCCAAAAAAAAAAAAAAAAAAAATAAATGAAAAATAAAAAAATACATTTAAATGTTATTTAAATGTTTTTATTATTATTTTTATATGATTATTAAGAAATAATGATATATATTTCTATTATGGTATATATATTTTGTATTTTGATTATTTGAAAAAAAAAGGGAAGTAGGATTATTATTACTATTTTAATTATTAATTTATTGCTTATTAAAATATTAATAACAAGAAAATATTTTAAATGTTTTATAATGATTAAAGTGTTTAACTTTATTTTTTTTTCTTATTCCATTCTATTTATGTATATATGTACGCAATTGGAAGAAATTTAATTTTTATATATTTTATTTCTTAATTAAATTTTGATTACTTCTACAAAAAAAAAAAAAAAATAATAATAAATTAATAATAATTAATAATTATATATTCTTTTTTATTG
>JACVTC010000033.1:275000-285000 GCA_016946835.1 Neocallimastix lanati (nom. inval.)
ATAAGTCATTGGCATTATTATTATCAATATCATCTAATAAATCAACACTATCATCCATAGATTTATTATGTTTTCTAGAAGCTAATAATTTTGAGGCACCTTCCAAAGGTGGTATTCTTTCCATAAGTGAAGAAAGAGTAGTCTCATCTAATTTCATATATTCATTGTATTCAACAGCACGTTGTTGAATTTCCATATCAGTATTAGTGACAAATTTTGAAACAATGGAACGACATTTTTCCTTAGAATATGAGGATAAACGAGTAGATAATTTAGCTAAAGCTGTTAAAATATACTCACAAATAATATCATTGTTACAGAAATGATCAATTAATTTGTTTAATAAAAGAATAACTTCATCTTCACTTGGTTTAACATCAATGGCAGTACCCTCTTCTTCTTCTTCATTATTATTATTATTAGTTTCTTCGGATAATAAACCACCAAGAACTTGATCAACATCATTACCAATTAACATATCACCATATTCACCAATACACCAAGTACCAGCAATAATTAATCCTTCTTGTTCGAAAATTTTATCATCATCTTGTGATAAAATACTATATAATTTTCTCGTAATATATTGTTGTAGATCACCAGGTGATACAGAAACAAGCTTTACAAAATGATTAATAATATCTTGTTCAACAGATCTAAATTTATACAAAAATATATATATATATATAAATAAAAATAAAATATAAAAATATAAAATATAAAATATAAAATATAAAATATAAAATATAAAATATAAAATATAAAATATAAAATATAAAATATAAAATATAAAAAATAAAATATAAAATATATAATATAAAATATAAAATATAAAATAAAATATAAAATATAAAATATAAATTATAAAACATAAAATATAAAATATTAAATATAAAATATTAAATATAAAATTAGTAATAATAAAAATATATATATAAATAAAAATATACATATATAAATAAATATATATATAAATAAAATAATATGTATATATATATATATATAATAGAAATTGTTTAATTATTTTAAATATAAATTTAAATATGTTATATATATATATATATTTGTTAATTATTGATAATAATAGTTACTTTCCAGAAATAGTAAAAACTCTACAAATAGTATCAAGTTCCCAACGACTATTTGGTTTCCAAATGCTAGCAGATTCACAAATTCTACGAATAACACTACTCTTTTCATTAACTGGAGCTACTTCTAAATAATTTAATAATTCTCTAGTCATACCTCTAATATTTTGACTATTAAGAAGTGAGAATGATAAATCTAAAGCACGATGACGAATAGAAATATCAACATCCTTTAAACAATCTAAAATAATTTTTCTATGGCGTTGTAAAGTAGTTGTACTTGCAAAACCAGTATCAGCAACAGTAGTAAGAGTAATTAAAGCAACATATCTTTTTTTTTTTTTTTTTTTTTTTTTTTTTTTAT
Organism: Neocallimastix lanati (nom. inval.); assembly: GCA_016946835.1. NCBI lineage: Eukaryota > Fungi > Neocallimastigomycota > Neocallimastigomycetes > Neocallimastigales > Neocallimastigaceae > Neocallimastix > Neocallimastix lanati (nom. inval.). Next base: position 276,453 of record JACVTC010000033.1, read on the forward strand.
CATAGAATTGTAAATATAAAAGAAAAATAATTAATATATATAAATATTTTTTAATAGAAATATTTTGTTTATATATATATGTATTACTTAATATTATTATCTGAATTTGCTAAGAAACGACCTAAGATATTAATAGCTAATACTCTTAAAGAATTTTCACTTTCAATATGAATGATAGTTAAAACTGCTTCATATAAAACGGCATTTCCAGTATTCTTTGAACCTTCAGTATTAGTTACAACCTTCATTTTTATTTTCATTAAGCCAATTTTTTTAAATATAATATTATATTTAAAAAAAAAAATTAATAAATAAAATATAAAATATAAAATATAAAATATAAAATAAAAAATATAAAATATAGAATATAAAATAAAAACAAAAATAATTAAATAATTACTTGAGCTAAAATATCATTCATTGCATCACTGGCTCTTTGATTTTTATGACCTAAAAGTCTTAAAAGTCTTAAAAGTTTAACTTGAAGGAATGGATCTGAAACGTTGTTGACAGTATGTTCAGCAGTTAATTCGTTTGTAATCAAACCACGTAAGATTTTAACTAAATGTGGAACATACTACAAATATATAATATAATATAATATAATATAATATAATAAAATAAAATTAAATAAAATAAATTATTATTATTTATTTATACTATTATTATTATTATTATTATTATTATTATTTTATAATTATTATTGTCATTTTCATTATTATTTATGATTACTTTTATTATTGTTATTTTTATTATTAATTATAATTATTATTACTATTAAATATTAAATAATATGAATATAGTAGCAATTACCTTACGAATTTCTTTTGTTACAGCATTGTTTTGTTTACACATTTCCGCTAAGAGAGTAACAGCAGTAAGTAAGACACCATGATGTCTTTCAACTAAGAGTTTTTTAGATCTTTGAATATAATTTTCAGTTAATTCTGGAACTTTTTTAACAATTCTTAATGCACAAAGAGCAGCTTTCTTTCTAATATATGAGCTTGTACTACCTAATAATTTTTCTACTTCGTTTGACAAATCTCTTGCCATTTCAACTGAGGATATATTACCCAAAGTACATAAAGCAAGTCCAACAACATACATATTTGAATGATTTAAATCACTATTATTAAAAATTACAAAAAAAAAAAAAAAATTGCAAAGTGTTTATTATTTTTTACAATATACATATTATTATGTACTACGTATATATTATATATATAATATTACTTTTTTAAGGAGTTAGTAACTAAAGTTAAAATTTCCTGATTTTCATCTAATAATAACATAATACCAAGATAACCTAAACGTTTATCCGAAAATCTTGGTGAAGCAACTTTATTTAATATTTATTATGTAAATTTTTCAAATTAAAATTTTTAATTAAAATTTATTAAAATTTAATAATATTGGTATTGATATGAAAATTAGTAATTATGAAATAAATTATAAATATAACAATAATAATGAAAAAAAAAAAAAAAAAAACTAAAGTTGTTTATTTTGTAATTGAATTAAATGTATATTTATTTGTATATTAAAAATTAATTCAAAATTAAATACCTAATTTTAAACATTCAATTTGACCAAAATGAGCTGGGTAGCCAAGCATGTGTATATATAAGAGCTTTGAAATATTATTATTTCGTACTTCATTGCTGTCATCTTCTTTAAAAGAAGTTCTAATATTTGCTGATTCTTTTGCAATAACTGCTCGTTCATCTGCTGCAGTTTTACAGTTTCTCACTTCCTTGATAAGATCTTTAAGACGAAGTGCTGTTAATTTATTAATTATATTTGAAAGTTGAATATCCATTTTACTTTATTCTTTAAAAAAAAAATTAAAATAGAAAAGAAATTATTAATAATAATTATAAATCTAGATATTGTATCCTGTGTAATAATAAAATTATAATTTATAATATGTAAAGGTAAATAATAATTGTATAATTAATTTTGTTTATTTATGAATTTGTTATTTATTGATGATTTTTTTGTTTATAATTAAATTATTGGTTAATTATTTTATACCAATAAATAAAGAAAATATTATAAATAAATAAATAAATAAATAAATAAATAAATAAATAAATAAATAAATAAATAAATAAATAAATAAATAAATAAATATATAATAGAATAATTGTTAGTAAATATTTTATATATTCTTATTACTTTATTATAACTAATGAAAATATAAATTTTTATCCATCTTTTATATTATATTAAATATAAGTGAAAAGTATAAATTTAATTTTTGTGAAATTGTTATTCATTTGTGAAATTGTTCATTCATTTTTTTAGTATAACAAATTAACAGCTTTTGTCATTATTCAATATTATAATTCTTACTTTTAATATTTTAATAACCTTTAAATGCTCTACTATATTAACATTAACTAGACAAACAAATTTAGGTATTATAATTTATTAATTATAAATATTTAAATTTTTGAAAATTGAATAAATCTAACTTATATATATATATATATAAATTTTCCACTACTATTTACATTTATGAAATAATCATTAAATGTGATTTTTTAAATAATCAATTTTTAAAGTAAAATATTATTTTTTGTTAAATAAAATAATATACAATATAAATATTTTTTTCTATGTTTATATATTTATATTTCTTTATAAATTTTATTTTGGAATTTTATTGTTGTTTTTTGAAACTACTATATTATTATTGATAATTGTTTTTATAATTATTTTTGTTATTGTTATTATTATTATTATTATTATTAGTATTTTCAAAATTTATTATATATATTTATATATAATTTACTTTAGTAATAAAATATGATATCAGATATTTAAATTTTAATTTTAATATTCAATAAAATCTTATTTTTAATTCCTTACTTTGAATGATAGATTTATAAAAAGTATTAATAACTGTTTAAATGATAAAAAAAAAAAAAAATAAATATGTAATTTTGAAATATTATTAAGTATTAAAAAGATAATTTAAAATCAAACATCAAACATATTAAAAAAATTTAATTTTGCCACAATATTTTTTAAATTTTTGTTCTTATATATTTTAATTAAGTATTTTTTATTTTTTAAGCCACATCATATAATCTTAATTTAAATTAAATTATTTTAATTTAAAAAAAGAGCCTAAGCAAAAAAAAAAAGAAAAAAAGGAGAAGAAAAATAAAATGACTTTTTTATTTTTATTATTTTAATTTTTAATTTTATGATGATTTTATATTTTATAGTATTGTATTATATTTTCAATTTAAATATTATTTATATATTAAGTTTTTAATTATAAAATAACTAAAAATTAATTATAAAATTATATAAATAAAACTATTTAAATATTAATTCAACTCTTGTATATTAAAATATTTATTTAATTTCATTAACTCAACTTTAAGAATCTAAAAATTAAATAAAGGGATATTTATGTATCAAAGCAAATCATTTATTCAATACAGTTGAATGTTTCATATTTTTAATATATATAATATAAAATATATAAATAGAAGTTTTTTTTTTTTTTTTTTTTGGTATTATATCAATGAAATATACTCTTCATATTGTAACAATTGAGATTAAAATTAACGTATTACGTTACTTTTATATTTATATCATTAAAAATTAATATAAGTTACGATGTAGAAGGATAGTAAAAAAACTATTTTTCAATGTTTATCTTGTTAAAATTTTATAAATGATGAACAATTTATAAATTTATTAATATTTTTTTTTATTGTATTTACAATTATTTATATTTATTATGTGAAATTAATATAATTTTAAAAAAAAATTATAGAATTATTTAGTTATTAATTTATAATAACTAATATTGTACAATTTAACTCTTATACCTTTTTTTTTAAAAAAATATATTTCAATATGTATAGTATTCTTGTTAAAAATAATTTTAATTCTTATTTTTTAAAAAATAAATATTAATAAATAATAAAAAATAATAAGTTATTTAATATTATATATAAAATGAAATTATTCAAAAGTTATTATAAAATCATTATCAAAAGTCGAATATTCAATATAGGGGGAATGATGGTATAATAATAAAAAAAATAATTTTTAATTTTTTTTTTTTTTTTTATTTCTTTTTATAAAAATATTTAAAGATATTATATATTATATTATTATATTTTACAAATATTATATAATAATAATCCATTGATAAGAAAACCCTATTATAATTTAGCTATTTTTTAGTAATTATTATAATATTAGTTAATATTATGTTACACAAGTTCCAAAAATAGCTAGAAAAAAAAAAGCAATGATATTAATGATATTATAAATTAACATATAATACTAAAAATAAATATAAATGTTGAATAATTTTTGACTTTAATATGCTTTTTTTTTTTTTTTTTTGCTGAATGCTATATTTAGTTTGAATTTAATTAAAAATATTGTTTATTAAAATTTTATTTTTTATTTCTGAATATAAAAATATCAAATGCAAGAAGAAAAACTGTCAATTGATATTAACTAATACTATTATTAGATTGCTTAAAAAAAGCATTGAAATAAATATTTATTCAGGGAAAAAAGAGGTAATATTATATATAGAAATTATTTTATTATCATTTTCTAAAATTATTATAATATTGCAATATATATATATAGGTATAATTGAAATGTATAATTATAATTAAAATTTATATATTTATATATTTTAAGTAAAAAATATACTTTTCAATTATAATAATAAAAATATTAATTTATTTAATATATTTCTAATATAAACGTTTATACAAAATAATTAATATATAATCTTTTAATATTATTACTCAATTATGAAACAAATATTAACTATTATTTTACTAATTTTTTTTTATTTATAAAGATGTTTTATTTTTCTTTATTTCTTAATTATTGGAAAACTATTCCACATATCATAACGTAATGTAATGTAATTTCAATGTATTCAAAGGAAAAAATTTAAAAAAAAAAATTTTGAAATTTATTATAAATTAAAGTTTTTTGCTTTTTTCATTTTTTTTATCAATTTTTTAATATTATTAATATAAAAAATATAAAAATGGAATTCATGTTTAACAAATTTAAAAATTAATGATAAAATAGAAACATTAATATATATTATTTATATATCTTTTATATTCTACACTAATTTATTAAATATATTATAATTAATTGAAAATAAAATATATTTAACAATGTATTAATATAACATGTTCATATATTTATTTGTTTTTTGAAATAAGCCAAAAAATAACAATAAAAAAAAAAAGAAAAAATTTATTAAAGTAAAAGATAATTTAAGAGTGAAGTACTTCACTATTAATATTAAAAGTTTTAATAAAAATATAAGAATAAAAAAATAAAAATAAAAATTAAAAATAATAACCAAAATACAAAAAACAAATAAAATAATTTAAAATATATTATAAAAGGAAAAAGAAAAAGAAACCTTTATTTAAGAAAAAGAATATTCAAATAAATAAAATTGAATAGAATTTAATCAAATATAAAGATTAATAACTGTACTTTTAGTGAAAGAAAGGTTTTAGAAATTGGATTATTGAAAGAATAATAATAATAATAATAATAATAATAACAGTAATAAATACTGGAAAAAAATAATAATCATCAATATATATATTTTTTTAATAGTTCAATTAAGGAAAAAATAATAAATAAATAAATCTTTACTAAAAAAAAAAAAAAAAAATGAATAATTAAAAAATAAATAAAAATTTAATAATACGATAATAATATTAAATAATATTTTATATTTATCATTAATTTTGAGAAAAAATAGCAAAAAAAAAAGAACATTAAAAATTATTGATTAATATTTTATATTGTGTGTTATATAAATCACCATAATAATAATTATTATACTATTATTAAATTATATTCCTATTAATATAACGAAAATATATTTAAAATTATCAATTCTTAGAAGCTCTTATTTTATACCTACAATTAATAGAGGAAAGGGCTAAATAAAGAAATATTTAGAGATTAACAATAATAAATACTTTAATTAGTTTTTAACATACAATCATTTATAATAAATTTCTACATTAAAATTCTGATTTGAAATTTAATTTATATTAAATTTATGAAAATAAGCAAAAGTTTAAAGCCTTTTTTTCCTTTCTTTCTTATTTTCTTTTATTATTATTAAATATATTAATAATCATATAGATAGATATAAAAAAATTAAAAAAAAAAGTAACAATTCATATTGAATTTTTTAAAAGATAATCTTTAATAAAAAAAAAAAAAAGATATTTAAGAATATTAATTTATAGTAAAATAAAATTATGGAAAAATATAAGAATGATATAATACGTATTCAGAAAGAAGTTTTTTCTTATTTGAAAAATGAATCAGACATATCAGAACAAGTATTATTACAATTTTCTTCATTATTAATGGATGAAGGTATAACACAGTTTTATTAATTATATAGTACATTTATAATTATTGAATAAAATTTATACAGACATATTAAATGTCCTTTATATATTAATTTATACATAATCAAAACATATACACATAGCATTCATTTATCGTTTTTATAGGAAAAATCAATTTTTAATAACCGAAACTAAAGAAGATATTATAGACCATTTAACTTGGTTATTAGATGAAGATGTTTTTAATAATACCTATGATTCTTTTGAATTAAATACAAATTCGTATAATTACTTATTAAATGGCTTTTTCTATTTTTGTGGTTGCGATAAGTTAGGAAGACCTATTGGTATTGTAAATTTGAATCACTATAATGGAAATGGAGACATTGAAAGTTTGAAAAAATACATGATATTTATATTGGAATTAGCACAGAAAATAATTAGAGAAGAAAATAAAAAGAATACAAATAGTATTGAAAACGCTTATATTAATAATAAGAAGATTACAAAAGAATGGAATATTCAAACACAAATTTGTATAATTTTAGATTTAGATAATTTAAAAATGTCCTCTTTGGTAAATAGATAAAACACAAATAAAATAAAAAATCTTTTTATTTAGTTTTATTTTTTTATTATTTTTTATTTATTTATTTATTGTTAAATAGGTATAAAATATAATATATTAATAATATATAATATATATATTTTAAAAAATTAGAATTATGAAATATTTCCAACCTTAATTAAAATATTTATTAATCATTATCCATATATTGCTGAAACATTATATATTTTGAATTATCGTTGGATTCATGCTGGTAAAAATATATTATATATAAAATATATACATAAACAATTTTATATAAATTATATTAAATAAAAAGAAAGAAAATAAAAATAAAAGGATGAAATAGAATAAAATTAATTATATAAAATTTAAATATATTTTATATATAATATTATAGGTTTATGGGGTATGGTAAAACAGATGCTCTCAGAATCTATTACAAAAAATATGCTATTTTTAAAGAAAGATGAAATTTTTGAATATATTGATCCTGATGAATTATTAGTTGGTAAGTTATATTAATACAAAAAATCAATGTTATTAATTATAACTTTAATTTATATTAACTACATAAGATTAATTAAATTTTTTTTTTTTTTTTTTTTTTTTTTTTTTTTCAGAATTTGGTGGTAATAATCGTTATAAATATAATTGTCATACTTGTTCATTGTATGATAAATTCGGGAAAAAACAAAATCCAACAACCATACCATTACATTTACTCGAAACAGAAGTACCAAAAGTTCAATCCCCAAGTCATGAAAGTAATGTTGATAATGATGATAAATGGTTTGATGCTTGTAGTAGTGAAAATGAGGATGAAGAAATTTCTGAAGAAATTATTCAAAAACCAGAATATGATATTGGATCTAAACCTTCTGTTACGCCATTAACATTTAATAAGGCATCTTCTATTAAACATAATTCATTATATCCAATAAAAGAAAATAATTATTTATATGAAGATGAACCTGTATTAAATATTTCTTATCATCCAATTAAATTAAGTATCAAAGAAGATCAAAATAATAATAATAACAACAACAACAATAATAATAAAATGGTTCGAAAATCATCTATATCACCAAAATTACTTATATATTCTATAATACGTCATATACTTATGCCATTTTATGCTTATATTAGACGTGTTCGTTGTACCAGTGTATACTTTGAATTAATTTTAAGTCGATGGATTAAAAAATTTTCGGATGAAAATAGCATACCCCCATCCTTTAATTATTTATCTTTCTTTATCACCAATAATATGAATATGTCTAGAGCCGTTGGCAATGTCAATGTCAATGTTAATGGTAATAATCAAGGCGATAATAGTATTCCTCGTGATATGATGCAAACTACAGATTCTACTATATCTACTTCATCAGAAACCTCTTCAACTTTGGTGTCACCAACAACAACCATTAATTATATGACCGATCAAGCATCATCAAATTATCGTAATATCACTTATTCAAACCATCAACGTCAATATTCTACTTTCTCTTCTTCATCTGCTTCTATTTCACACTCACCATCACGATCCACAACACTATTTGATAGAACAAATAATGGATCT
>JACVTC010000033.1:290000-350000 GCA_016946835.1 Neocallimastix lanati (nom. inval.)
TTGCTTTTCACAATGTTCAATTTTTTCTAAGAAATCACTTACTAAGTATTTAAGTTTAATAGAAGATAATGATTCATGGCTTTCTTCTTCTATAGATGAAAGTTGATATAATTCATTTGTTTTTTTCTTACTCGACATATTATTTTTATTACAGTTATTTTTCTTTTTCATTTCCTTTTCCCTTTCCTTTTCCTTTTCTCTTTCCTCTCCTTCTTCTTCTTCTTCATCCTCTTCTTCACTTTCTTCATTTTTATAATTATAACGATCAATAATTTTTTGCATTTCTATAAATTTTTTTTGATGATCATACAAAATATTCTCCATTCTTTCTAAACGTGATTCATTATCTTTATTTCTAATCATTAATTCTTTAATAATGGTTTGCTGTTCACTAATAATTTTATTTTGAATTTCAATTTCTTTGGATTGTATGGTTTGATTTTCTATTGTTTTATACATTTTTTCTAATGTATGATTTTGCCGATCTGCAAGTTCATTAAGAGAATCTTGAATAGCTTCATTAAACTTAATAATTTGTTCATATCTTTGATTGGTATCCAACATATCACTGTTAAATTTATCAAGTAATGGTATATTTAATCGATCTTCCATTTTTTTAATAAAAAGTTCTTGTATTTCTCCATTTAATACTAAATTGGAACCATTTTTTTCAACTAAGGTTGTATCACTTGATGTTAAATGTTTATGATAATGACATTTTCTTTTTATTTTTTTAAATAAATGTTTAGTTCTTGAAGATTTTCTTCTTTTAATTAGTGTACCAACTTCCATTTTTTTATCTCTTTTTTTTTTTTTATTCACTAAAGCACTAAAGTTTCAATTATATATGTATTATATTATATAAAATATACTAGAATAGATGATATTATGTAAATGTATTTATATTCTTTTTTTTAAATTTAGTTTCAATTTTTTTTTTTTTTTTTTTTTATTAAATTGTCTATGATTTAATATATGTATTTTTTTTTATTCACTAAAGCACTAAAGTTTCAATTATATATGTATTATATTATATAAAATATACTAGAATAGATGATATTATGTAAATGTATTTATATTCTTTTTTTTAAATTTAGTTTCAATTTTTTTTTTTTTTTTTTTTTTTTTTTTTTTTTATTATTAAATTGTCTATGATTTAATATATAACAATAAATAAATTATAATTTTTTCTTCTTCCTTTTTTTTTTTTTTTTTTTTTTTTTTTTTTTTTTTTTTATACTGATACCAGTATATAAAGATTAAAATTATATCAGTATGAAGTGATATAAATATGTAAAATGAACTTTGATAAATATCAACAAATTTAATATAATTTTTTTCTTCTTCTTCTACTAAACTTGATTCACTTTTTTTTTTTTTTTATATTATGATTATTAATTTATTATTATTATTTTATTATTATTTTGTTACTATTATTATTATTTTATTATTAATTGTTATTATTATTTTATTATTAATTATTATTATTAATTATTATTATTATTATTTTATTATTATTTTATTATTATTATAAAATGATTAAGACTATAGTTTTATAATATTGAAATGAAGTATGGGGTAGAATTAAATTTAATTAATAAATTAATTAAATGCGTATTAATGCAGTAGGAATAGAGAACTCTTTTATTAATATTTTTTAATATTTATTTATTTAGTTATTTTAAGTTTATTTTTATTTAATTTTTAATAATATATATATATTATTATTATTATTTCATAAAAAAAAATATGATATAATAACTTATTAAATAATATAATACAAAAAAAAAAAAAAAAACTGTTTCTAAATCATCGAAATTCAAAAAAGAATAAACTTTATTTTAACTTTTAATTAAATATTGCTTTGAATAATCTTTATTTATTTTTAAGTAATACTTAAAATTTGTAAAGTCTTAAAATAAAAATAAAATAAATCGAATGATTAAAAAAAAATATTGATTTAGAAATAATTTAATATTTATTTTAACTTATGATTAATTTAATAGTATAAAAACATTCTTATCAATATTTTTATTTTGAACAAATAAATATATTTAATTTATCTTTTATTCAAAAAATAATAATAATAATAATAATAATAATAATAATAATAATAATAATAATAATAATAATAATAATAATAATAATAATAATAATAATAATAATAATAATAATAATAATAATAATAATAATAATAATAATAATAATAATAATAATAATAATATAATAATAATAATAATAATAATAATAATAATTATTTTTTGAATTATTCGATGATACAAAATGTTTATATATAAATAATATGTAAATATGTATAAACATTTTGTTTTTGTGTAATTTTTTAAAAAAAAAAAGTTTATTTTTTTTATTTTTTTTTTTTTTAATTATTTAATAAATAAATTTTAAACTTTAAATTTATTAAAATTTATAAAATTATTGACATATATATATTTTAACTTTTTAAAGAAATAACATTTAGAATTATACATTTTAGCACCTCAGATGCTATTAATAAAATAAAAGTATAAAAGCACTTTTAATATGTTTATAGCAAAAAAAAAAAAAGAAAAAAAAAGTTAATATTGTATATATTATTAATTGAAAATAATAATAAATTAATATTTAACAGTATATAAATTACCCGTAGTAATAATATTTTTATTATTATTATTATTATTATTATTTAATTAACTTTTATAAAATGGAATAAAGTATTAAATTATTTATACTAATACTAAAATATTATTATTTATAAAATCCATAATTCAATAATTAGTTTTAAACCATTTAATCAAAAAATAAAAAAAAAAAATATTAATATTTTATAAATTATTTAATTGAAAATAATAATAAATTAATATTTAGCAGTATTTAAATTATTTAAATTACTAGTAGTAATATTTTATAAATTTTTAACAGTATTTAAATTACTCGTAGTGATACTATTAACAAATTTAAATTATAAAATTCTATTTTAAAAATAAGTTTAAATTACTTTTAATATATTTGTAGAAAATAGTTTTTAGTATTTATTCAATAATGTTAATTAATAATATATAATATTCTTAAAAATATATATATATATATATTAATCAAGAACATAATTGTTACTTAAATATGAAATTTTTTACACTTTAAATTTTTTTTTAAAGTTTATGTTAAAAAATTGAATATATTTATTATTCGTCAAATTATTATTTATAATAAAAAATTACTATGTACATAAAAAATATAGAGAAGTGAAAAGATAGTTTTACTATATATATATTAATATTTATTATAACTTATATAATACTTTAATTTTAATAATTTTAATATTAAAATTAAGCATATCAAGATTATTTATATAATAAATATGAATTTTTATGTTTATATAAATATATTAATTAATGTTTTTATTATTTTTTTTACACATGGCTTTTTACAGTATAACAATAAAAAATTATTACTAAAATAAACAACTTTTCTAAATTTATAAATTAAAATAAAATCTCTTTGCGAAAATTAATATGGAAAGTAATTTAAGATTTTAAATTAAATAAAAAAAAAGTATAAGCAAAAATTAACATATAAATAAATTTATAAATTAAATGAATGAATAAATAATGTTAGATAAATTAAATTATTCTAAATAAGATGTATAAAAAATAAATAAATAAATAAATAAATAGATAAATAAATAAATAAATAAATAGATAGATAAATAAATAAATAGATAGATACATAAATAAATAAATAAAAAAATAAATAAATAAACAATATACAAATATTATGATTTTTGAATATCTTATAATAATAATATTCATATTTAATAGGTGAAATTTTTATTAAAAATGCTATTTAAATATATTGAAGTCTCTAATATAAAATAGTTAAATATAAATAAATACATTTTAGTCTAATTAATTCAACATGTGCGATATTTGATTGGATATATATAAATAAACATGCTAATGTACATGTTATGAAATTATAGTACTTAAAAATACAAAAAAAAAAAAAAAGTGATCCATATTTTATATATTTAATATATGTAAATATATAGATGGATATATTATAAAAATGTATAAAATTTTAAATATACTAGAGAATCCACATTAACAGACTATAAAAATTAATAAGTTCTAGGTTATACAGAATTTCAATCTTTTATTATATTAATATAAATTTAATTATTTAAATTATACATAATATATATCTTATAAATTATTTCTATTCTATAAATTGATTTATAAATTAAAAATAACAAAAAAATAAAAAAATAAAATAATCCAATTATCAATTATTCCAAAATATTGTTAATACTACTACTACTAATAATAATAATAATAATTTGATTATCATATGATAGTCTTTTTTTTTTATATAATAATAATTATGTATTGTTTAAAATTATTTCTGGTATATCTTATATCTAATTATTAACTATTTAATTGCTATTATTTATTTATTTATTTATTTATATAATATTTAATAAACACTTTTTACAAAAGTATTTAATAATAATAATTTAATAATAACATATTAATTATTATTTACATGATATTTTATAATTATTAATATAGTACTTAAATTATCAATAATGAATAATTATTTACATGTAAAATTTATAAACTTTAATTATCAATAATGAATAATTATTTTCATGTTAAATTTATAAACTTTAATTATCAATAATGAATAATTATTTTCATGTTAAATTTATAAACTTAAATTATCAATGATGTATAATTTAGTTTAATTAATAATGAGGAAACCATCTCTCATTAATGATAGTCTAATTCATATAAAATTTTTAAATAAATTCATGCATGCATTTACCTTAAAATAATCATTGTAATAATTAAAAATTTTATAATAAAAATTAAAAAAAATAAAAATAAAAATAAAAAAAAAAAGAACCAATTTAATAAATTAAAATATAATGTAATATTTGGTAAAATTATAAATAAAATATTATAAATATATATATTTTTTATTTTAATATTATAAAGTTATGACATTGTATAATTCTATGATTAAATTTTTTTTATTAATATAGCCATAATCAAAGCAAAATAAATAAAAGTTAGTATAAAATAAACTTTCTCTTCTATTATATATACAGTCATTAAATTAATATTAAATATATGTGAATATTTGTGAATATTAATATTAAAAAAAAAAAGCCATCTTTAATACTATTGCCACAATATATAGTATCATTTATATCCTAATATTTTTATAGTTTAAAATAAAAATATATATATATATATATATGTAACTTTTAGTAAAATATCAAAATTTTTTAAGATTCATATATTACATAGAGTGTATGGATAATAAATATTCATAATAATTATTACCAAGTAAACTAAAATAAAGATTTTTGGCATTTATATATATAATTTCTATATATTATTGATAGAGTAATTAAAACTATTATTACATATGTAATATATATATTTATTTTCATATTGAATTAGTATATATATACTTAATATTTATTATTAACAATATTAAATGTATATAAATAATATTCAATGTTGTATTTATGAATAATTATTAGTAGTAGTAACATTCAGAGTTTTATTAGTTTTATTAATGGAAAAAAATTACAAATAATAATAAAATTTTATTATTTATAATTTTTTTCCATTAATAAAACTAATTCATACAATTTTGATAATAAAAAAATTTTTTTTTATTTTTTAAGTTATTTAATCAATGGAAAAAATAAAAATAAAAAAAGTTTATTATTATTAAATTATTATTATTAAATTATTATTATTTATTATTATTAATTATTTAATATTATTATATGTCAATTTAATTTTTTTTTAATTATTTTTTTTTATTTCATTTTACTGATCTTTTTATATTAAAATAATAATTATATATATAATAATATATTGAAAATATATATAAAATATTATTAATAAATGATATTTATTATTTAAATTATGAATGTATGTATTGTAAAAAAAAACTTGCATTTTATATATTATATAGATAAATTCATTTAGTTAAATTGATTCTAATATATATATATTATTATCAATTTACTTTTTAAATATGAAAATTTTAATTACAAAATATAGTATTATAATATATATTATATTTATATAATAATTATAACAGAATTAAATGTTTATTAATGAAATATTATAATTATTATATATCAAGTATAATTTAAAATATATACTGTTTTACATAATTTTTATACTTTTATATTATAATATTATATTATAATTCTATTCATTTTATATTCATTTTATATTATATTTTATTTTTAGTATTAATTTTTTTTTTTTTTTTTTTTTTGATCATTGATTAAAAATAAAAATAAATATTTTTATCCTTTTTTTTTTTTTTTTTTTTTTTTTTTTATTTTTCATTTAAAAAAAAAAAAAAAAAAAAATTATCATCAAAGTAAAATAAAAAAAAAACTAATATAATAAAAAAAAAAAGTAAATATATAAAAATTAATTATAATTTTAAAATAAAACAAATAAATGAAGAATATAATTTAATATTTCATTGTTTATTTGTTTTTAAATATAATAATAGAAGTTAAAATAAATAATATTAATACTAACCAAACCGTTAAATTTATATATATATTATTATTATTCTTTTTAAATATATATATTAATATTGCTTTTAATTTTTCATACTTTTTTTTTTTTATTTTAATATTTCGAACTTTTTCTTTTGTATATCGTAATTTATTATATAAATAAATTGTTTTATCCCAAAAAATATATATATTAATAATAAATAATAAATATAAATTAATTTGTAAAAATCAAACATAATAAAGTAAATAAACATTCGTTATGGAAGGTGAATACGAACTTAAAGGATATGTTTATCCTTACTTTGCTAAAGCTTTACAATTAGTTACTGGTAAGGATCCAGCTAAATTCAAGTTTGTTGTTGGTGAAACTCCACTTTCAACTTTCAAGGAAGTTGCTGTTTTATTCTGTTTATACTATCTAGTAATCTTTTTAATTCATGCTTTCATGAAAAATCGTAAGCCTTTCCAATTAAAGCCAATCGCTTTTGTTCACAATTGCTTCCTTTGCTTAATTTCTTTAGTTCTTTGTGTTTCAATCTTTGAATTCATCTTTCAAATTATCTATAAATATGGTTTAATTAGTGCTGTTTGTGCTCCACAAGCATACACTCAAAGACTTGAAGTTTTATACTACTGTAACTATTTAGTTAAGTACTATGAATTCATCGATACCGTTTTCTTAGCTTTAAAGAAAAAGAAGTTAGGTAAATATAATATGAAAAAAAAAATAGTCAATCATTTAAATTGAATTATTATTAGTATAAAAATAATAATTGAAAAAATAAATATATAACTAAAATATATATAAATATATATATTTTTTAAATTTAAAGATTTCCTTCACCTTTACCACCATGGTATGACTATGTTCATTTGCTGGTGCCAACTTTACGGTCACGCCACAATTGTAAGTTTAATGATGCAATATATTTAAAAGAAATCAATATTTTAATTAATAAAACATAAAATAATAAAATTATATCATTATTAAATTCATTAAATATGTTATAATTGAAAAATAAAAACTTTTTATTAAAATTGAATAATAGACTTGGGGACCAGTCGCTATTAACTTATTCGTTCATGGTAAAATAGAAAAATAATAATATTTTTTTTTATTTTGTTACTTTTTTCATAATAAATTTAATACTATTGAAATAATTATAATAATAATATATATTTTTTATTAAAAAAAATTTTTTTAAAATCGAATAAAACAGTTATCATGTACTATTACTATGCTCGTACTACTATCATTAAGAAGAGAGTCTGGTGGAAGCAATACCTTACCACTCTTCAAATTGTTCAATTCGTTATTGATATCTTCTTAATTTATGGTGCTACTTACACCTTCTTTGCTTTTAATTACTTCCCATCTCTTCCAAACTTCGGTAACTGTCACGGTGATCCAGTTATGGCTGTTATTGGTTGTGCTGTCATTACTTCATATCTCTATTTATTCGTTGACTTCTTCAAGAAGACCTACAAGGGTAAGAAATCTTCTCCAAAGACTGCTAAGGCTATTAAGGAAGCTATTGCTTCTGGAAAGAGCACTGCTGTTGATGCTAAGAAGAACGCTAAGAAGAGAGTTAAGTCTGAAAAATTCAATTAAATTAATAGAAATAGAAATGGATAATTAAAATAATAGATCCTATGTAGAATTTATAATAAAATAAACTATCAACAAGAAATTAAAAACAAAAAAGTCAAAAAAAAAAAAATAATTTAATTAATATATGTAAAGAAAATGAAAATAAAACCACTAAAAGTAATGAAAAAATAAAAATAAAAATAATAGAAACAATTTTTAAAAATAATAATTTGAAAAATAAAGAAGATAGGATAAAACCTTTTTTTTTTTTCTTTCTTATTTTAAAGATTATTATTTTTTAAAAAAAAAAAACTTTAAAACATTTATATAATTAAACTAAATTTTAAAAATTTTAGAAAAAAAAAAAAAATAAATAAAATAAATAATAAATTAATAAACATTTAACAATAATCATATATTTATGTATTTAAATAATAAAAATAAAATAGAATAAAAAAAAAAATTAAAAAAAAAAAAAAAAAAAAAAAAAAACAATTAAAAATAATAGATAAATAATAAAAAAATTATCTTAAAATAATAATAATATATATCTATAAAAAGAAAGAAAAAAAATTTTTTTTTTTTTTTTTTTTTTTTATCTTTTTTAATAGTTATCTTTATTTATTTAATACCAATAATTATAAGAACTATTATTAAAGAAAAAAAAAAAAAAGAAAAAAGAAAAAAAACCTAATAGAAAAATAAAACTAAAAACAATTAAAATTATAATAATTAAAAATAAAATAAAATATAATAATATAAAATAAAAAAAAAAAAAAAAAAAAATCTCTCGGAAACCTCTTTATTTATATTTTTATATTTTTATATTTTTATATTTAATTATTTTATATATTTTATTTATTTATTATTATTATTATTATTTTTTTTTTTATAATTTATATATATATATAATCTTTCCTTATCATTTATCATTTTCTTTTTTTTTTTTTTTTTTTTTTTTTTCTTTTTAATTGTTATTATGTCTTTTATTTTTTTGTATTTTTATATTTATTTTTTATTTTTATTTTTATTTTTTATTTTTTATTTTTTATTTTTTATTTTTTATTTTTTATTTTTTATTTTTTTTATTTTTTATTTTTTTTTTTTTATTTTTTAATTTTTAATTTTATTTTTATATATGTTGATAATTTTTTTTTTTTTAATGATTTATGATGATTTATGATTTATTATTATTATATTTTATTATTATTATTTTTTTTTTTTCTATTATCATTCCAGATGATGGTAAATTTACAATTATGTTGAACGACTGACAGTCTATTAAAGATTTAATATGAAATTAATTGAAAAAAAAAAAAAAAAAAAAAAAAATTAATATAATTAATAGAGATATTAAATAGAAATAAAAATAAAAATAAATTTATATAAATATATATTAAAAATAAATAGGATGTGGGAATTTTACTTACAAGTTTCTTTAAGTGAGTCATAAAGATTTGTAAACTGACATCATCAGTTAAAATGGTTTGAGCTGTTGGAGCTGTGGCACCATAACCACCTTGTGTCATATGAGTTTGAGATGGATTTAATTTAGATAATAAGAAACGAGCTTGAGAACCTCCTTGATCACAATCAATATATCTTGGAATTAATAAACGTTCAGAAAGAATTTCTTGTGCATCTATCTTTGGAGCTTCCAATAAATTCTTAAAGTTTTCATATCCTGGTTGATTTTGATAACCTTCCTTTCTCCAAGCAGCAATAGTTTCACCATGCCATATTAAAATATGGAAGTAGGTATCTAATAAAAGAATAACATCTGGTTTCATAGAAACTGAATCTAATAAAACTGGAGTAGGAGGTTCTGAGAAACTGTAAGACATTAAAGTAGGTTGAATCATAATTAATGAATTATTTGTATCTTCACCAAAGATAACATGTCTATAATAAGCGGTTTCATCAGGACTGTTATTAAATACTTGAAGGAATTGACTACGCCTTAGATGGAACATAAATTGTGGATAAATTGAGAAACTATTTGGTAATACAAATGATTCTGGATCATCCTTCATGTAATTAGCAACTTTTTGACACTATTTAAACATAATAATATTAATTATAATAAATGAATAAATAAATAAATAAATAAATAAATAAATAGGAAAATTAATTTTTATATTTTTAATAAACTTACTAATCTAATTAAAATTCTATCAAGCCACTTCATAACATCTGGTCCATTATCTATATCAGCCTTAAATATAGCAATTCTAGCTATTAAAACAGCAGCTGCTTCTTGGTCAAACGCACTAATAATTTCATTAGAGTTTGGATTGACAATACTAGAAATTAAAAATATATATATATTAATTAATAAATAGATAATAAAAATAAAAATAAAAAGTTATATATAAATAAAATAAAATTATAAATAATTCATTAAATAAAATATTTACTTTCTAGAAACGGTGGTAACTCTTAAACGATATTGACCACTAGAATGTTGATATGATGTTACAAATTGCATTAAACCTCTATTAGCATTTTGTTGATTAACCTATCAATTATTAACGATATATTATAAAAAAAAAAAAAAAAAAAAAAAAAAAGTTAATATACATATTTGTAAAAATGATAATAATAACTATAATTATAATTACTTGGTTGGCTATTTCAAAGTATACACCAACAGTAGTTTGACTTGTTATACCACAGAATTTCCAGGCACATGTACCACCAATACCAATTTCCTAATTTTTATAATATTTATTTAAATTTCATAATTTAAAATATTTAATAAATATAAATATTATTAATTTATATTAATTTATATAATATTATATTTATATTATCTTTATATAAATTTTTTTTACTTACGGTTTCTGATACACAGGCATTCTTTTTATTTGCTGATACGGCTGAACCAATTAAACCGCAAATCTTTAATTCTTTTGATGTCTATTATTTTTTAGAATTAATAAAATTATAATATTAATACTAAGAAAAAAAAAAAAAAAAAAACTAATAAAATAAAAATATTTACTTGAACTTCTAATACTGCATTGAATCCCATATTTAAGAAGCCTTGACTATCTTTGCTTAATATACGAATAAATGATTGTTTGAAAATTGCAGTAGTAAATGAATCTGATAAGATCATATAACCACCAGTTTCATTTACTAGACCTTTCATTTCTTGTAAACCAATTTGATCTAAACAACCTGCAAAAATATCTATAACCTGACCCTTTTCTGCGGCTCTCTTAGCTAAACCATTATAGAACTTGATTATAATAATAATAATAATAATAATTTTGAAAAAACAAATTTTTTTTAGAGATATAAATATGATAAATATATATATATATGAATATTTATAATTATATATGTTTATTATGTAACAATCATATTGATAATGATTGTTATTTTTTTTTTTTTTTATATTTACTTTAACAGCCTTTTTATAGTGTTTATCTGATTCTTTTACTAAATCATTATGTGAACGAATTGGTTCACGTAATTCTGGACCAACAACCAAACCTGGACCTTCAGTAGCTGGACCACCACTGAATAACATAATTCTAGCACCTGAATTTTGGAAGCATGCCTTATTTAAAAATGAAATGATTTAATAAATATATATATATTTAATAATAACATAAATTTATAATATAAATTTACTTCTAATAAACCGGATGCAACTGCTAAAGCAGCACCGGTACATCTTAATGGTCTATGTTCTGGTTTAACTGGCCATGGATCTTTTTGTAATTGCTCGATAATGTTACTAATTGTAAATTCACATTGTTGAACTGGCATGAAGAATCTTTATTTTTATTTTTTATTTGATTAATCAATTTAATTATTTAATATATTTAAATGTATATATTCATAATTGTTTAATATTATCATTATAAATTATTTAATTTTGTTTTATATAATTTAATATTATATATTTAATATTATATATTTAATTTTATATATTTAATTTTATATGCTTAATTTTATGTATATATTTGATTATTATTCACTTATTTACCTGCTATTTCCTGGTGCCATACCCTTTCCTTGAGCAGTTTGTTGACGAATATTATTTGATGATGAAAGTCCAAGGAAACTTTGAATTTGAGTAGAGGTGTATTCCTTATTACCACGGAAAACAACGGACTTTGGACATTCATTGTTTCCTAATTCATGAACTTGAGTCTTTCATTTTATTAAGAATAATTTTTTTTTTTTTTTTTTATATATATATAAATATTAAATATTTAATATTATATGTATTTTCCAGTAGACAAATTATTCATAATAAAATTATAATTTTTTTTTTTTTTTTAATTTTTTTTTAATTATTAAAATACAAATAAAAAAAAAATTTTTTTTTATTATTTTAATTTTTTGTTCGATAATAAAATATGATTTATATATATAACTAAAATTTAAATTTCAATTTTACCATTGTACCAAAAGTAATTAAACCAACAAGGGCTTGTGGTGGAAGAAGACTAAGACTTTGAGTAATTGATTCTTTTAATGCATTAAGGTCATCATCTTCTAAACAGGTATCTACAACATATAAGAAAATAGGTGGAAGAGTAGCTGGTCTGGAAAGTACATATTCAATAGTAGTGTAAGCTCCTAAAAGTTCAGCTGGTAAATTATTTGTTGTCATTTCTCTATATTGTGGTGGAAATTGATTTCTTTGAAGACAGAATGGACAAATCCACATTTTAGCATTAACATCAATTTGACTTTTAAATTTTTTATTTTTATATATATTATATATCAATTATTACATATATATATATATATATAAATTAACAAAATTATCATTTTATATTTAATAAATTTATTTTATATTATTATAATTTGAATTAATAAATTTTTTATTTTATTTTATATTTAATAAATTTATTTTAATAGAAAAAAAAATTATTTAATTTATTGTTTTTTATTGAAAATAAATAAGTTAGCTTGAATATTTACCAGTAAGGATTTAAAATTGCTCTACAAGGTGGTTTACAGGTAATTGGATCATACATTAAACTTGGAATATCTGGTTTTTCTTTTAATGGAGTATATAATGCACCGATTGGAATAATATATTTATTAGCCTCGGCTTTTGATGATGGCCAGACATTCCATGAAAGTCTAATTCCATCTCTATCTTCAATTTCCTAAAAAAATAAATTCAAAAGTAATTTTTATAATTTTATATTAATTTAAAATAATTATTTCCGTATAATGTGATATTTTAACAAATTAATAAATTAATTAACATTGTTTTGAATAAAAAATGTGTTTTTTACTATTTCATCATAATTATTATTTTTTCATTCAATCTTTTTTTTTTAAAAAAAATAATTTGTTCTAAATTAATTATGTATAATTTTTATCTTAAAACAATATATATTTCTCGATTGCATTCACTTTTTAATTTATTCTTAAAAAACTGATTTTATTTGATAAATAATTTATAAAAATCTATAATGAAATTTACTTCAAATGGATTGCTCATTTATATTAATTATTATATAATTTAATTTGTTTATAATTTATTTTATTTTCCTATAATTTATTTGTTTTTTTAAATATAAATAATCATATAAATTATAAGAAAGTAATAAATAAAAATAAAAAAACAAAATAAAAAAAAAAAAATTAGTAAATAGTATAAAAAAAAAACTTTTTTTTTATATGAAAATTTTATTTATTTGTTTATTAATTATATTTTATATAATTTTAATTTATTAGTTATTAATTATTAATTATTTATAATTTATCTATATACAAAAATATAATAATACTTCTTTATACAAGAAAATAACTTTTCTACTAATGTAATTATTTAAGACTTAAATAAAGGCTTTTAAATTTTATTTAAGTCTCTTAATATATTAATAATTATTAATAATTATTATATACTATATATCCTATTTTTTGTTGTTATTTATATTTTTTTATTTTTTTTATATTAATTATAATTAGTTTCTATTTTATTAATATAATATTTATTTATTAATTTATTTATTTATGTTATTTATTTATTTTATTTATTTACTTTTTTATTTGTTTTATAATATACAATTTTAATCAATCAAAACAAAAAAAATTGTATACGTATTCTTATACATTAATATATTTCAATAATTGTATAACCATTCAAAATTTAACAGCCATTTAAAGGTTGATAATGGAGATATTATTAATATTTATAATTTATGTTTTTTTATTATATATTAATAATTTTTTTTTTATTATTTAAAAATATTTATAATTTATGTTTTTTTATTATATATTAATAATTTTTTTTTTATTATTTAAAAATATTTAAGATTTTTATTAATAGTATTATATTATTATCATATTATTATATTATTATTAATGTAATTATTTTATTATTATATTATTATATTATTATATTATTATTTTATTATTATTATGTTATTAATATTATTTTATTATTACTATTATTAATTATTATTATAATTAATAATAGTAAATAGAGAATTACTTAATAATTATATTTATATTATTATATATTTATATATTATGATGTAAATTATTGAAGTATCTATATTTTATGTTTTATATGTAAATGTAGTTTATACTTTTATTTTCTGTCATATAAATTTATGTTAACAATCGTTTTAAACATTATATAACAAATATATTCACGTGATATGCATTCCATTATTTAGAAAAGTCATGAAAGGTATTATCCATTTCTCTCTTTGTCAATCATAATATTTACGTATTATTATATTAAATGAATAAATAGCATAAATAATATTAAGAGTCTTATTTGATTCTATTTAAATATTCAAATGTACTTTTTAAAAGCGACATGTCTCAATAAGAAAAATAAATATCAAAATATGAAGATTAATTAAAGTTATTATCATTTATGTGATGTGAATTGACATTCCAGATAAGAATGTCATTCCAATATCAAAAACAAAGAAAATAATAGAAAAATCAAAATAATAACAACAAAAGAAGGAATAACCAACAGTAAGAGAAGAAATCGTTAAATTATTTAGTAAATTCAAGAAACTATAATAATTATAATAATAGTGCTTCTTTAAAATATACCAAAAGTGAAGACTACTTTGATAATGCAAGCAATTATGATGGAGAATTTAATTTTAAAGATGTTAAATCATTAATGTATCAGAGAAAGCGAAATAATAAAAAATAAAATAAGAAATATAAATTTATTGAAGGTTATTTTAAATAATAATAAGTATACTTATGATTTTGATAATACAAACTATAAATCAATCAATTATATTAATCGCAATAAAGAAATAACAGATGATGTTGTATGGTTTTATGATACAGGTACAGGCAAACATTTAATATAAATCTTTATTAATTAATATCAATTTTGAATCAATAATGAAGAAGTAAATACAGAATATCTAAGGACTTTCAAATGTGTATGCTATAATGACCAAAATTCTCATAAATCAAATTCAAGGTAGGATATTTGATGAATAGAAGTGTTCATATATTATAATGGATACAGAAAATAGAAAGATAAATTATATTAATGATATTGAATTTATTGAAGAAGAATCAGGTATAAAGCATTACTATTTCTACTAAATCGGTTTTTGCTACTAAAAAAGACAGTGATAATCATATTTATAAGTACAAAACTCGTCTCTTTGCCAGAGGTTACGTCAAAAATGGGTATTCTTATTCCCCTACTTTAAATATTGATAGTCCTAAACTTATTGTTACATTATCTGTTACTTTTCATTGGAACATCTTCCAACTTGATATCAAGGCTATTTATCTTAATACTCCTCTCGACAAAGATATTTACTCTACCAAATACTAAAGGCGATATATACTTTGGGAAGGGATATTGGAAACTTTACAAAGAATTTTATGGCCTTAAGCAATCAGGTCGATAATAGTATGAAACAATAAGAAAATTGGTAATTAATATTAATTTTAAACAAATAAAGAGTTGAACAATTCATCGTAAAACATACAGTACATAATAAAACTAAATATATAATTGGACTCTACATTAATAATATGGTTATTGCTTGAGAAACAAAATACATCAAAGATATAATATCAAAAATTAAAAGAAAATTCAAAACATCAAATTGTAGACCAATAAAATATATTTTAGGAATTAATGTAAAGAAACAAATAATATTTTTATATAAAAATTTCATTTGAGGGGGAATGATAACTATTTAATAATTATACTATAGATGTATTCATAATATTTTATATAATTATTTATTATGTAATTTATTGAAGTGTATTTATATTCATGTTATATATTTATACATTTATTTTATGTTGAAAAGATTTATTTTATAAAATATTTAAAAGGATTGATAAAATAAATTTTTACAACATAAAATAAATATTTGTGTAACGTATATATGTAACAAATGCATTCATGTGCATGTGATTTATGTTCTTTATAAAACATAGTTAATATCTATTCTTAATCATAATACTTTAATATTATATCAATTTTTATATTAAAATTTCACAGTTAATAATAATATTTTATCATATTTATAATTATTTTTAGGTATTATTACTGGAATATGTGTATGACTCTTAATTATTTTCATATTACCATAATTATTATTAATTATTAATTATTGTTATTATAATTATAATTATTATTAAAATATTAATATTATTATGTATTGTTATTATTTCTATTTATTATTATTATTGTTAATTATTGTTATAAATTATTATTAAAAATTATTGATATTATTTTATTATAATTATTATTATTAAAATTTCAAAATTATAATTACTAATATTATTTATTTATTATTATTATTATTATTATTTATTATTTATTATTATTTATTATTATTATTAATATTTATAATTGTAATTATTAATTATTGTTATTATTATTATAATTATAATTATAATTATTAATTATTGATATTATTTTATTATATTTATTATTAAAATTTAAATATTTCAATTATTATATTGTTTTTATTATTAATAAAAATTATTATAATTTTTATTATTATTAGAATTTCAATATTATAATTATTATTTTTATTTATTGCTATTATTTAATATTATTATTAATTATTGTTATTATTAATTAATATTATTATTATTTTATCACAATTATTATTTTATTATTAATAATTGTTCAAATATTCAATCAATTTTATATTAATTATTATTATTTATTATTATTGTTATTTTTACTATTTTATTATTATTATTATTAATTATAATTACTTTAAATTATTTTATTTTACTATAATTATTTATTATTAATTATTATTGTTATTTAATTATCATTATTTATCGTTAGTATTATATAAAATTTTTATATTTTATTATAATTATTATAATTTTTATTACTATTAAAATTTCAATATACTTTTATAATTCGCCTTTCATGCAAATATTATGAATAAGAAATATTTAATAATTATATCTGATAAAATATATAAAAAATTTTTAAATCAATAAATAAAAAAATAAAAAAAAAGTTTTTATTTGTATTACTACAATAAAGAAGTAATCTTTAATTAAAATTTTATATAATATTAAAAAGAAATTAAAGATTACCACTTTATTGTAGTAATACACATAAAAATATATATATATATATAATTTTTTTTTTTTAAATATTAATAGTAATAATCAATTTTTTTATTAATAAAATATATATTTTAAAATTTGGTTAATTAAAAATTTTTTCACATAATTTTTTGTAAAATATATAATACTAAATCTTAGTAAATATTATATATATATATTTCATTACTTAATTATAAATTTCAAAATTAAAAGATAATTCAATGTTTAAAAAAAATTTTTTTTTTTAAAATTATATATATATATAATATTACATAATAATATGATTTTTTTTTTAATTATTAATTATTATTATTATTTTTGTAAAAATCTTATATTGGGAATCCTTTAACATTAATGTTTTATACATTTTTTTTTTTTTTTTTTTAAACTTTATTATGGATTAAATCTATATTAATAAATAAAGTTCTTTATAAGTGTAATAATAATTACTAAATTTATCAATGAAAATGATATATATTTTTATTTTTATCAATTTACCATAAATTTTATTTCCAAAAAAATTTTTATAAAAATTTTTTTTCTTGTTTTATTCGTCAAGACATTTCATAATTAATTGTTTTATTCGTCAAGACATTTCAAATTAATAAAAAATTATAATTAAAATTTTAATTAAAAATTTTTTTTTTTTTTTTTTTTTTTTTTTTTTTTTTTATTAAATACTCATTGACTTTGTAATTTTTTTATCTTCTTTAAAATTTTTTAAAATATTTATTAATATATAAAAACTAAATTTTTAATTGCTTAACTTATCATAATAATATATATATTCCATTATTTTATTTATTTTTCATAAATAGACTATAACTAAAAAAAATTTTAATATTGAAAAAATTTTAGAAAAAAAAAAACAAAAAAAAACAAAAGATGGGAATTTTAGAAGATTCAAAATGTTATGCCACTCCAGGTTATACAGGCTTTATTCCATCTATGATGGATTCATTTGGTGAAACATATGGATCATTAACAAAGAAAATTGTAAAGAATGATCCATGCCTTCAAAGAAATGCAAAAATAAGAGAGGAACGTAAAAAGGAAAATGAAATTTATGAAAAAAAAATTAAAGAAGTTGAATGTTCATTACCATGGAAAAAAAAAGTAAACTTTAGAAAAGATAGTGATGATGACAGAAAAACCATTTTCCCACCAATTCCTGGATATCAAGGTAAAATTTGTTCCATTATTATCAACTGACTTTTTTATTAGTTAATTAAAACGATTATGAAAAAAATCAACGAAAGATAAAAATTACAATACTTAATTGATTTTATATTCATATATACTTTATAAATATTAAATAAATTATTAATAATATCAATAAAAATTATAAAATGATAAGATTTATTATTATAAAAAAAATTATTATTATTTTTTACATGAATAACATATTAATATATATAAAATAACCATTTATAAATCATATAAAAATAAAAATTAAAATAAAAAATAGGTTTTGTAACACTTTCAAAAGATCAATTTGGTAAATCATATATGGAATGTAATCAAAAAGCTATGGCAGAATTTAATTATTATCAAAAAAATAGAGAAAACACTCATGCAGTTCAAAGTATCATTGACACAGTTCATCCTACTCCAGTTGATCCAACAACAGCTCGTAATGTTAAAATATCATATATTTCAAAGCATGATCCAGAATTATTAGAAAATATGTCGGCTTATAAGCTTCCTAAGAATCATCCACAAAAATATTTTATTGCTGGATATCAAGGATTTGTTCCACATATTCAAAACTATTTTGGAGAGTCATGTAAATAATAATTATATTAATAATAATTATTTTATTTTCAATACATCAAAATTAATATTTAAAATTATAAAAGAATGCAATAATAATCTATTATAAAAGAATGCAATAATAATCTAATTATTATGATTAATATTGATGATTTTATGACTTTTTTTAATAATTATTTATTATTAATTTATTTCTGATTAATTAATAAAAAAAAATTTTTTTTTTTTTTTTTTTTGATAATCTAATTTTGTATTTTAAAATATTACTACTATATATAAAATAATGGATATATATATATATATTGTTTAGACTCAAGAAATTCAACTAAAGCTATTAATCAATTCCAAACACCAACAGCTGATTATAATCCATATTCTTTAATAAGACCTAAAGAAAAGAAAATTAATTTATCTGTTAAAAACCCAATTCCAGGCTACACAGGTTATATGCCAGGTAATAACAATAATAAAATAATAATAAAATAAATTTATTAATAAATATTATTTTCTAATAAAATATTATTTCTTGCAATTAACAAATGTGTTATAATAACTATTTTTTCATAATATATATATACAAAAAAAAAAAAAAATTAAAACCTATATATAAAGGCTCTAAAGGAGAAATTGGAAAAACATATGGTGCAGTTTCTGAGAAAACTATGCAAAGAATAAATAAACATAAAATTAAGGTTTATTCAGACACTGCTGAAGCATAAAAAATTATCATAATTCATAAATTATCTTTTCATAATTTTAAATATTATAATAATAATTATATGAATATGAAATCATAATCAAAGAAGTTTTAAATCAAATTAAACAAAAAATTTTTTTTTATAATTTTAATTCTATTTTTATTAAAATAATAAAATTATAATTATAATTTTTTAGTTAATAATATTAAAGCCTTTTTTTTTTTTTTAAGTTTTAATATAGATTTTCACTTTAGAAATTAAATCTTTTTTTTATATTTTATTATTTCATTATAAATTTTTAAAAAACTTTATCTTTATTACTTCACTAATTAAGAAAAATTTTAGAAATTTAACATCAATAAAACTAAAAAAAAAAAAAATTTTGTTTAAAAAAAAAAATGTAATGATTAATGTTTTCATAAAAATAAAATTTTTTATATTTTTGAATATTTAAATATATTATGAATATTATCTGTTATAAATATTATCTTTAAATGTTTTATATCATTAACATGATCTTTAAGTGTTCAAATAAATTATAAATATTTATTTTTTCATATATTTTAATATTTTAATATTAAAATATAAATTGCAATTAAAATATTCATATTTTAATTAAAAATAAGAAAAAAATATATATATTATAGAAATACATAATTTTTCTTATATTTTAATATTAAATCTAATTAGCAATTAAAATATTATTAGTTTGACCTAAAAAAATAAAATAAAATAAAATAAAAAATAAAAATAAAAAATAAAAAATAAAAAATAAAATATAAAAATAAAAACGTTAATTCAATGTAATCAATTTTAAAAATAGTTTTAATAATTTTTGTCTCATATAGAATTATTAAATAATAAAGATAATAAATACTATTAAATATCATATTTAAATTACGATATTATAATGATATTATAATGTTTCTTATAATAATTTATAATGGTATAAATGTAATATTTATAACTGTAATAAAATAAAAAAAATAAATAATTTCATCATAATCAATTATAAAAAATAATTTTAATAATTTTTGTGTAAAAGTTGAATTATTAAATAATAATGAAAATGACATATACTATTAAATATCATAATTAAATTATGATATTATAATGATTCTTGTAAATATTAAGACTTTAATAAAAATAAAAATTATTGAAATAAACTGAAATAAACTGAAGTAAAAATTATTGAAAAATAAATAAATAAATAAATGAATAAATAATAATAATAATAATAATAATAATAATAATAATTACTATCTATATATAATAATATTTATAATAGTAAAGATATAGTAATTTTTAATTAATAATATAGTAGTATGGAATTATTAATAAATATTTATCATATTTTCAGATATATTATTTCATAAAAATATACCTATATTATGAATAAATTGTATATGTATATATATATATATATTTTTACTTTATTTATATTAATGTTATTCTATTTTGAATTATATTAAATTATATAAATCCATAATAATAATAATAATAATAATAATAATAATAATAATAATAATAATAATAATAATATTTATAATAGTAAAGATATAGTAATTTTTAATTAATAATATAGTAGTATGGAATTATTAATAAATATATATCATATTTTCAGATATATTATTTCATAAAAATAATACCTATATTATGAATAAATTGTATATGTATATATATATATATATATTTTTACTTTATTTATATTAATGTTATTCTATTTTGAATTATATTAAATTACATAAATCCATAATAATAATAATAATAATAATAATAATAATAATAATAATAATAATAATAATAATAATAATAATAATAATAATAATAATAATAATAATAATAATAATAATAATAATAATAATAATAATAATAATAATAATAATAATAATAATAATAATAATAATAATAATAATAATAATAATAATAATAATAATAATAATAATAATAATAATAATAATAATAATAATAATAATAATAATAATAATATAATAATAATAATAATAATAATAATAATAATAATAATAATAATAATAATAATAATAATAATAATAATAATAATAATAATAATAATAATAATAATAATAATAATAATAATAATAATAATAATAATAATAATAATAATAATAATAATAATAATAATAATAATAATAATAATAATAATAATAATAATATAATAATAATAATAATAATAATAATAATAATAATAATAATAATAATAATAATAATAATAATAATAATAATAATAATAATAATAATAATAATAATAATAATAATAATAATAATAATAATAATAATAATAATAATAATAATAATAATAATAATAATAATAATAATAATAATAATAATAATAATAATAATAATAATAATAATAAATATTTTATATTTTTATTATTTCTTTCATTTTGTTTATTCTAATAAATAACATTATAGTACGAAATTAGTAATATATATATATTATATATATTCAGATGTATTAATTTATAAAAATATATTTATGAATAAATCATATATGATTTATATATTTATATTAATATTATTCCATTTTGAATTAAATTATATGAATCCTTAAAAATAATGATAAAGATAATTAATATTTTAATTATTTCTTTAATTTTATTTTATTAAATTTATAAAATTCCATAAAAATTAAATTATTAATAAACAAACAAAAAAAAAATTATATAGCTTTAAATTTAAAATTAAAAGACATGACAGAATCAAAAGATGTGACTATATCTTCATAATATCATGTAACAAATGAATAAAAAATACTATTTTTATTAATAATATATCGGATATTTATTTTATTTTTACTTGATTTTTAATATTGTTATTATTGATATTATTATTATTATTAATTTTAATGTTATATCAATTCGAATTCTCAAGTTTGTTCAACGATAAATGAATATTTTGTGTTCCTTGAATAAACATTCCTATTATTATTATTATTATTATTATTTTTCAAGTTCAAAAAAGTAAAAAAATATAATGTAATTGTATGTAATATTAATTTTCTTAATCTTTTTTATTATGAATAATATCCTTTTTTTAATAGAGTATTTAATTGTAAATTATTAATCATAGATTTAACTTTTTTTGACAAAATTCAAAATTGACATCTTGGAATTGAACTTTATTTCATATAATTTTATAACCTTAATTTTTTTTTTTTTTTACTATATTTCGAAAGTTATATATTATTTCATTTTTTTTTCTTTTTTTCTTTTGGTTTTTATTGAAATATTAAAATAAAAATTAAAAAAAAAAAAAAAAAAAAAAAAAAAAAAATAGTAAATAAGCCTAATTAAAATTTTACAAATTATCTTTTCAATTAATAACATAATAAATAATATTGTTTTTTTTTCTTATTAAATATAATTTTATATATAAAGGATAAATGAAAGAATTTAATTCAAAAAAACAATAATTTAATATAATTTCAATTTATTAAATTAATTTATATTCGTTAAAAACATGATTTCTTTTAACATTTTAATTATTTAAATAAAAATACACATGATGTTAAACTTCAAATAAACTATACAATATGAATGTAATTAAGAGTAATAATAATAATAATAATAATAATAATAATAATAATAATATTAATAATAATAATAATAATATTAATAATAATAATAATATTAATAATAATGATAATAATAATAATAATAATAATAATTTATTAAAAATATTTTATAATTGTTAAGATAATTTAATATTATTAACATAAGAAAATAAATTTAAAGAAATAATTAGTTACAATGAAGTCATAATAATACAAAAGAATTAATAAAAGAATATTATTTCTTTTTTTTTTTATTTTATTTCTTCTGAAAATTTCTTCTGAACATCAACAACAACAAAAAAAAAAAAATGAAATAATAATAAAATTTTTTATAATAATAAATATATATACATACTTTCAATATTAATTATTATTAATTTTTTTTTTCTTCTCTCTTTTAGTTATTAATAATGTTTAATTAATTAAAATTATTAATTAAATTATAATGGATAAATTTTAATTTTTAAAAAATTTTTTATCAAAAAAGTATAATTACTAAAATTTTATTATTTTTAAAGTTTTAGAAATCTTATTTATTATAAATATGGTTGACTATAGTTTATATTTGAAGATTATAGTTGAGCCTACTGACAATTAATTTAATTAATATTAAAGTTTCATTAACTATTGAATATTTGGTTTTTAATATAAAATTTATTATAATACTATTGGAAGGTTGTACAATATTAATTATCCAAATATTAGGAAAAAAATAGGATAGAATATACCTAAATTAAAAATAATATAAATATTTACAATTAATATATAGACAAAAGAATGAAAATTAATTAAAAAAGAAAAGGAAAATGTGTAAAAAAAAAAAACATTGGGAAACCAATTTTTTATATAAAAAGACTTTTTTATACTTCATTTTTTTTAAAATTTTGACTTTTTAAAAAATATTATTTTTTTATTAAGAAAGTAAATAAAATATATATATAAATAATTATATATATATTTTATTTATTATATTCATAAATTTATAAATTTATAATATATATTTTAAAATAAAAAAGTAATTTAATAAAAAGTGATAAATTAAACCAAAAAAAAAAAAAAAATATATATATATATATATATATATAAATATATAAAAAAATATATATAATTTTATAAAATTAGTTATATAATAGAAATTTAAATTAATAAATACATTATAAAATAATAAAAAAAAATGTTAAAGTATATTGTATTACTATTAGCTATTTCAGTAGGCACAGTTCTTTCTAGAACAGTAACTTTTAGTGTTATTGCCTTTGATAAAGATGTAAAAGTGAAGGTTAATGATGATAAGGAATATGATATGACACGTGAAGTTGATGTTGATCCATTATATAAATATAAATTACTTAATGCCCCAACAGGAAAAATTACATACAAATATATTGTTAATGGTGAAGAAGAAAATTTCACTCGTACCTTAGATGGTATTTCCACTTCTACTTATTACGATTTCTTTGGAAGAGAAGAAACTCTAAAAAAGCTTGAAAAATTCCAATATCCAGATAATAATTGGAATAGAAGTATTGGTGCCACCAAACTTTTTAATGATACATATATTCCAACCATTCACTTCTCTGGTGAAAACACTGAATTATTCTTCCATAACCCAGGTACCAGTAGAAAATTAGAAAGAGTTACTTTTTATTTTAAAGATTCTAGAACCTCATTTACAAAAGTTCCAGCTACTGCTAAGAATAAGAACTTTGAAAAATTTCAAATTAGATTACAACTTGGTACAAAAGGTATTAAAGGAAGATATTTATTAAAACTTCGTAACGGTAGTGAAGATCCACTTAACCTTCGTCAAACTATCTATGGTAATATTAACCAGGCTATTGGTATTCCAAGTATTCACTCAATTATGGTTCGTGTTTACTACAATGAAAAACCAGCTGGTTTCTATACCTTACAAGAAGAAGCTTACAGTGAATCTTTTGTTAAAGCTGAATTTTACGGTGAATCTGTCGATCATACCATTGATGCTCCAAATCCAGTCGGTGATACGTTTGATTGTTCCACTGGTGCTGATTTCGAATATCAACCGAGAAACATGTCATTCTACGATCCATTTGCTCTTAAAATTGGGGATAATAAGGATAAATTAATTGCACTTACTAAAGCTCTTGATGAATTAGATACTACAGATGAAGAAGCTGTGGCCTACTTCGATAAATATTGGTTCGATATTGAAACTTTCCACAAGGCTATGTGTATGGAATACTTAACTGCTGACTGGGATGGCTATTGGTACTTTACCAGTAACTTTGCTTTATACCAAGATCCAAGACAATCTACGGATAGTACCTACAAGTTCTATTTCATTACACAAGATCATGATGAAACCTTTGGTGTAGGTTTATCTGAAACCACTAATACAGTGGGTTATGATTTCCCAAAGCAATCTTACAAAACTATGCTTAACAAGGTCTGGCACGGAGATGAATATGATGCTTTCCATCGTACTTTAGTTGATAAGTTAATTGCTGGTTCTCCAGAACTTCAACTTCGTTTTGAAAGAACTCTTATCTCTATTGTTAAGAATATTTTCAACCCAGTTGCTTTCACTAAGGTCGTTGATTCCTACTACGAACGTTACAGACCAGATGTTCAATGGGATTACTCCTTCACTCGTCCATACAGACGTAGTAGCCAAAATCCAGACTGGCGTTATAAAGATTTCTTAGCTGGTTTTGAAAATCCACTTCCAGGTCTTCCATGGGGTCTTTATGAATGGGTTACTCTTAGAGCTGAAGCCATTAAAAAGGAATTTTGTATTACTTGGGAAGGTGATGCTAACCCACCAACTGATTGTATACCATTTGACTACGAAAGTACTACAATTAAAGAAATTGAAAGTAGTACTACAGTTTTAGAGCCAACAACTTCTATTCCTACAGAAGAAACTACTTCTACTCCTGCAGAAGAAACTACTATTCTTGACGAAACGACATCTAATGATACTGTTGAAGAACCAACAACTAAGGTTGATGAAGAATCAACAACTAAGGATGTTGAAGAATCAACAACAACTAAGGCTGTTGAAGAATCAACAACAACTAAGGCTGTTGAAGAACCATCAACGGCTAAGGATGATGAAGAACCAACAACTAAGGCTGATGAAGAACCAACAACTAAGGTTGATGAAGAACCAACAACTAAGGATGATGAAGAACCAACAACTAAGGATGTTGAAGAATCAACAACAACTAAGGCTATTGAAGAACCAACAACTAAGGCTGATGAAGAACCAACAACTAAGGCTGCTGATGAACCAACAACTAAGGATGTTGAAGAACCAACAACTAAGGATGATGAAGAACCATCAACTAAGGTTGATGAAGAATCAACAACAACTAAGGCTGTTGAAGAACCAACAACTAAGGTTGATGAAGAACCAACAACTAAGGATGTTGAAGAATCAACAACAACTAAGGCTGTTGAAGAACCATCAATGACTAAGGATGATGAAGAACCAACAACTAAGGTTGATGAAGAATCTATATCAACTAAGGCTGCTGAAGAATCAACAACTAAGGATGTTGAAGAACCAACAACTAAGGCTGCTGAAGAACCATCAACGACTAAGGATGATGAAGAACCAACAACTAAGGTTGATGAAGAACCAATAACTAAGACTATTGAAGAACCAACAACTAAGGTTGATGAAAAACCAACAACAAAGATTGTTGAAGAATCAACAGCAATTAAGGATGATGAAGAACCAACAACTAAGGTTGATGAAGAACCAACAACTAAGGTTGAAGAATCAACAACAACTAAGGCTGTTGAAGAATCAACAACAACTAAGGCTGTTGAAGAACCATCAATGACTAAGGATGATGAAGAACCAACAACTAAGGCTGCTGAAGAATCAACAACTAAGGTTGATGAAGAACCAACAACTAAGGCTGTTGAAGAACCATCAACGGCTAAGGATGATGAAGAACCAATAACTAAGACTATTGAAGAACCAACAACTAAGGTTGATGAAAAACCAACAACAAAGATTGTTGAAGAATCAACAGCAATTAAGAATGATGAAGAACCAACAACTAAGGTTGATGAAGAACCAACAACTAAGGTTGAAGAATCAACAACAACTAAGGCTGTTGAAGAATCAACAACAACTAAGGCTGTTGAAGAATCAACAACAACTAAGGCTGTTGAAGAACCATCAATGACTAAGGATGATGAAGAACCAACAACTAAGGCTGCTGAAGAATCAACAACTAAGGATGTTGAAGAACCAACAACTAAGGCTGCTGAAGAACCATCAACGACTAAGGATGATGAAGAACCAACAACAAAGGTTGATGAAGAACCAACAACTAAGGTTGATGAAAAACCAACAACAAAGATTGTTGAAGAATCAACAGCAATTAAGGATGATGAAGAACCAACAACTAAGGCTACTGAAGAACCAACAACTAAGACTACTGAAGAATCAACAGCTAAGGTTGATGAAGAACCAACTTCAGAAGTCGAAAGTACTAAGGCTACAGAAGATGATGAAGAAACAACTGCTGATTTATCTGATGTAGAAGGTTCAGAAATTGAAAATGAAGCAACTACTTCTCAAGAAGATGATGATGATGAAGAACCGACTGATGATATATCTGATGATAAAGGTTCTGAAATTAAAGAAGACATTGTTGACAAAAATTCAGAAAATTTAGAGAACGTTTCTTCTGTTGATGATGCTGAAGAAGCTACTACTATGTCATCTGATGATGAAAACGACGATAGTATTGATTTAGATAAAGTTGACGACAAAGAAATTGATGGTGATGATGAAGATAGTTTAGAAGAATCTGATGATATTAAGCCATTTATCAAAGAAGATACTAAAAAACCAACAGCTAAAACCACTAAAGCTGGATCATCAAAGCGTCGTTGTTACGTTAAAACTAGACTCTAAATTCTAGAGTAACAAAAAAAAAAAAAAAAAAAGCTAGATTATAGACTAAAAAATAAAATAAAATTATTATTATATTAATATATAATTATATAATAATATATAATCAAAAAAAATTTTTTTAAAAACTTTTTTATATAGAAATTAAATAATATATTTTTTTTTAAAAAAAATTTTAATATAGAAATTAAATAATATATATAATTAAAATTATTTTTAATAAAATATATTATCAATAAAAATTAATAATGATAATAAAGTAAAAAACTAAAAAGAAATTGTATAAATAAATCAAAAATTAAAAAAATAAAAAAAAAAATTATATATTTAAATAAATTTAAATAAATAATTAAATAATTAAAATAAAATAAAATAAAATCTTTTTTAGATTTAACTATAATCAAGTTTAATGATGTTTTTATTAATAATGTACAAAAAAAAAGGAAAAAAGAAAAAAGTCTTTCTATTTGGTAAAAATTAATTATAGTAAAATAATAGAATTAATCTTGTTATGACAAAAAATATAATTACTTATAAACTAGTATTATGACATATGCTATTAATATTATATTTATTATTGTTACAATATTTGAATTTATATTATTAGGATAAACACTTCAAATTTTATGATCTCAAATTTTATGATCTCAAATTTTATTTATTATTAATATTTTATTGTTTATTTATTATTATAGTTATAGTTAACTATAATAATAAATAAATACTATTTTAAGTAATTATTTTTAAATATTTTTTTATATTCTTTTTTACTACATAAATTTTAATTATATCACGATTTTATTTTATGTGTTATTGCATAAATGTTCTATGTACATTATATTACAACCTATATAATAATTGATATCTTAATAATTTATATTTATACATAAAATTTATATATGTTACTTTGTTTAATAACATGAATAATATTCATATATTAAACTTTATTTCCAGTATATATCAAATAAATATAGAATAATGATAATATAAATTATTAATATAAAGGTAACATAATGTAATTAATTAAAATTTTCTATAACAAGCCATGTTTTTAGTATAAATAAATGTAAATTTTATTATGTAAAACATTTGTAATTATTAATAAGTAAATATTATTATATTTACTTATAAGCAACTTTTTTAATAAAACTTTATATTCAATATAAATTATTATTATTATTATTTATATAATTATTATTATGTGATATAAAACAAATATGTGTAGTAACATATTTGTATATTTAATAATAATTATTAAATATTAAATTTATATCTTATTGGTAATAATTATTTTATTTTAATATGTATTATTATTATTATTATAATAATTATTAATACTTTAATTCATATAAAATTAATATAGTTCTATATATTAGAATATATAATTAATACATTACCTATTTCTTAAATGGATTAAATTATTTATATTAGAAATAGAGGAATCTGCTTATAAATTATTGAATATAAAAGTTCCACATATCAATTGTTAATCCACGTGAATTTATGTATATGCTATATATGTTATAATTAATATAAACTATATTACATCAATGTGTAGTATTCTTTAATATCTAAAATTTTCACAATTTTACAATACCTAGAGCGTGTCTTTAGATATTAAATAGTACTCACAATCTTAAATAATTAATATAAAATAAAGATGATAAAATTAAGATTAATTCACTTCCTATAATAATTATTAATAATTAATAATAATAATAATTATTATTATAATTATTATTATTGAAGTTATAAAAAATATATTTATTTTTTATATATAAAATACAATTTTATAGTATCAATGAAATTAATTATGTTTTTATTTTCATTTAGTATAGGTTCAATTTTTAATATTCGTGAAGACTTCGTAAAAATATAAAATATTGCTTTACACTGTTCAGAATATTAGATATTAATATATAATTAATACTCTAAATATATCTTTTAATATTTTATATGCTATCTACAACATAATAAATAAATATTTATATATAATAATTTTTATTCTAAAAAAAAAAAAAATAAAATTAACATACATTAATAGCATATAATAACATAGGACATTTTAACATAATAACATAAAACATAGACCATGCAATAAAATAAATTATATTAATATAAAGTCACCAATAATATATAATAATATATAATAAGATAATATTTTCCAAAATATGAAAATTCTCAAAATACCAAAATAAATATGAAAAAAAGAAATTAGCAAATAATATTACAGATTGAAAAGTATTACTTTATCATAAAACACCACTCAAATTCATATGGTTTTGATAGCTGTTTTGGATTGTTTTTGTATCAAAAGACACTCAAAGAGACAACTCAGCGATTTTTAGATTTTGCTTATTTGAAAGAATTAAAAAAAAATTTATTTTTTCGAAAGATACATGTAATACAAATATATTAGAATATGTGAAATTATCATAATATTGCTTATGTATTTAATAAAAATATGTAGTTTAACATAATATTTAATTTAAAATATGAAATAGACTTTTATTGATAATTTATATAAATAAATTACATATAAATTAAAATTAATTATTAAACATTTTTTTTTTATTTTTTATTTTTTAATTATTTAATTATTTAATTATTTAATTATTACTAAAAAAATAAAAAAAAATATTATGTATATACATATAAATATAATGGTATAAAAATATTTTTACTCAAAAAACAAATAATAATATTAATGTTTTTAAAACGTATACTATTAAAATAACAAAAAATAGCATTAATGTTTTTAAAACGTATATACTATTAATATTTTCAAATAATAAAAAAAAATATATATATATTCTTTTAAAAAATATAATAAAAATTTATAAATATTTATACAATAATAAAAAAAAAAAACTACTTATTTAATTTATAATTTTACCGATATATAGAATAAAACGATAATAACCTAGAATATTAATATTAAAATTATTTTTATGATTTATTATTTATAAAAATTTTAATACTTTTTTTAATATTTAATAATAAATAATAAGAATTAATAATAAATAAATATTATAAATAATTAATAAATAATTAATAAGAAAGTTATAATTAATAAATAAATAAATAAGAATTAATAATATATAATTAGAATTAATAAATAATATAATACAAAAGAAATATTAATAAATAATAAAAATTAATATAAAAAATAAGTATTTAAAAATAAGTATTAATAATCAATAAAAAGAATTAATATATAATAAAACAATAATATAAAAAAAATTAATAATTTAAATTGAATATGATATAAATAAATTTATTTTATTTTTTATTTGGTTTTATTATTTATTTTTTTCATTTATAACTATTTTGTTATTTTAATAGTAAATATTAAATATTACAATAAAGTTTATTTTATTATTATAAATCTTACTATTATAATATTAATATTAATATTACATGGTGAGAAGTTTTTTTTTTTTTTTTTTTTTTTTAATTTTTTTTTATTCGTATATTATTATGTTATTTATATACCTTTTTTTATTTATTATATTACTTTTTTAATTAAAAATGATTTACCATTGTTATTTATTATGTTATTAATATATAGATATGATTATTTTTTAATATTATTATATTAATTTTAATTTTAATTTATAATAATGAAATAAGTTTATTGATTTCTTTAACTTTAATAATAAATAAATATATAACTTTATGATTTATGGTTTTATCAAGAATATATATATTAATATTTAATAATAATAAATAATATTATAAAACTCTTTTTATTTTTTTTTTTTAAAAAATAAAAAAATATATTTATTAAAATTAGTATGTCAACATTCGTATCTCTTTTTTTTTTTTTAAAACCTAAACATTTCTATTAAGTCCTAGGCATAAATATAATTAATATATATTTAAATAGAATGAAACATATAATATATGTATATTAAAATACAATATCTGTATATTATTGTAACACCAATTAATAAAAGTGATAAAAACTTATTATTGTAATTTTTTTTTAATTTATATTATCATCTTATTGGCTGAGTTAAATTTTATAATTAGTTTTTTCCTGTTTTTAATTTTAAAAAAATATTATTGGCATATAGAGAAGATATATATAAGTCAAAAAAGTAGGATTAAGACTGTTTAATAAAATAAAAAAAAAATTTTTTTAAAAAAAAAATAATAAAAATTTAAACTATATATATATATATAATATTTTGTAAATATATAAAAAAAAAAAAAAATAATAATAGAAAAAAAATAGAATAATAAAATTTTTAAATATATTAAAATGCTTAAGCGTTTTATATTATTATTAGCAACCTCTGTAGGTTATGCTCTTTGTAGCAGACAAGTAACCTTTAAGGTTATTGCATTTGGTACTAATGTACAAGTTAATATTTTATCTTTAAAATCAATTAACATTAAAGCAAGTACAGCAGAAGATCCATTATTTTCTGGTAAGGTTACAGGATGTCCAGATGGTGAATTTGAATATAATTATATTGTTGATGGTGTTGAAGAACCATTCATTCGTAAAATGAGTGCAAATGAAACTTCAACTTATAATGAATTTTATGGAAGAGAAGAAACTATTAAGAAGCTTGGTCAATTCGAATACCCAGATAATCACTGGAATAGAAGTATTGGTAAAACTTCTCTTTTTGATGATTCATATATTCCAACTATTCATTTTTCAGGTAGTAAAGTTGAAACTTTCTTCCATAATCCAAGTACTTCTATTAAAGCTGAAAGAGTTACTATATATCTTAAAGATTCAAAGAAATCCTTCCTTAATGCTCCAATTTCTGCTAAAAACAAGGATTTCGAAAAATTCCAGATTAAATTGAGTCTTAGTAAGAGTGCTAATATTAAGGGTAGATATTTATTAAAATTCCGTAATGGTAGTGAAGATCCAACTAATCTTCGTCAAACTATTTATGGTAATATTAATCAAGCTATTGGTATTCCAAGTATTCATTCTAATATGGTTCGTGTTTACTATAACAAAAAACCAGCTGGTTTCTATACTATGCAAGAAGAAGCCGCTAGTGAATCTTTTATTAGAGCTGAATTCTATGGTGATGCTGAAACTCAATTAATTAATGCTCCAGAAAAAGTTGGTGATACTTTTGATTGTTCTACTGGTTCCGATTTTGAATACCACCCAGCTAACATGTCTTTCTATGATCCAATGGCCCAAAAAATTGGTAACAGTAATAGTAAGGTTGTTGCTTTAACCAAGGCTATTGAAGAATTAAATCCATTTGATGAAGCTGAATTGGAAGAATTCGATAAAAAGTGGTTTGATATTGAAACTTTCCATAAGGCTATGTGTATGGAATACTTAACTGCTGATTGGGATGGTTACTGGTACTTCACAAGTAACTTTGCCATGTACCAAGATCCAAATCAATCTACTGACAGTACTTATAAATTCTATTTCATTACTCAAGATCATGATGAAACTTTCGGTATTGGTTTAACGGATAATATTAACACTGTCGGTTACGACTTCCCAAAGGTTTCTTACACTACTATGCTTAACAAAACATGGCATGGTGATGAATACGATGCCTTCCATCGTACTTTAGTTGACAAATTCATTGCTTCAACTCCAAAACTTCAAAAACGTTTCCAAGATACTCTTATTTCTATTGTTCAACACATTTTCAACCCAGTTGCTTTCAGAAAGGTTGTTGATACTTACTATGAACGTTACAGACCAGAAGAAGAATGGGATTACTCCTTCACTCGTCCATACAGACGTACTAAGCAAAATCCAAACTGGGGTTACAAAGACTTCTTAAAGGCTTTTGAAAGTCCACTTGAAGGTGTCCCATGGGGTCTTTACGAATGGGTTGAACTTAGATCTGAAGCTATTAAAAAGGAATTCTGTATTACTTGGGAAGGTGATGAAAATCCACCAGATAGTAGCTGTGTTCCATACAAGATTCCAGGTTTAGATGAAGAAATTGAAGCAGAAACCACTACTACTACTGTTATTGAGACTGAAACTATTACTGGATATGAAACTGAAACTATTGAAATTACCACTACTTCTGACATCGTTGAAACTACAACAATTGATATTATTGAAACTACTACTATTGATGATGTAGAAACTACTACTAATGCTGCTGCCGCTGAACCAACTACAACAGCTATTGAACCAACTACTACTGAAGAAGTAAAACCAACCCCAACTACAAAGAGTACCAAGACACTTCCAACAAGTCGTAGTAGTTTAGGTGATTGGTTCAAGGGTAAGAAACCAAGTGATTTCAAGGCAAAAGAAAAGGCTAAGAGAGCTACACAACAAATACCACAAAAAAGTTTTTTTTAAATAATATATAAACAAAAAAAGAAAAAAAATAAAAAAGGAAGAAAATTATATATAAAATAAATAAATTAAAAAAAAAAAAAGGAAAAATAGAGAGAGTATGTAAAAATTAATAACAAAAATAAAGGTAAAATAAAAATTAATATTTTTTCAATGATTAAAAATAATCAGAAAGTAAAAAATATATATAAAAAAAAGTATATATATATTAAACAATAAGAATATTATAAAAAAGAATATTATTAGATTAATATTCATATATTTTATTATTATACAAAAAAAAATTTATGAATATATATATAAATAAAAAATATAGATTCTTTTTATTAATTTATTAGATAATAAATAATAATTATATATATATATATAGTTAATAAAAAGTTTACCAAATTTTTTTTTAAAAAAAAAAAAATAAAATAAAAATATAATAATAATAATTAAACAACTATGAAAAAAAAAGTAATAATAATAATTAAAAAATTTTAATATTAATAAAAATAAAAAAAATAATTAAAAAAAAAATTAGTTTTTTTTTTTTTATTTTTTTATTTAATCTTTTAATATTTATTATTATTATTATGTATAATAATGCTTTAAATTTATTATTATTATTATTATTATTTTGTTTTTTCTTTTCCAAAAATAAAAAAAAAAAAAAAAAAAAAAAAAACTATTTACTATTATATATTTATATATTATTTTATTTTTTGTTGAACAAAAAAAAAATATTAAAAAAAAAAATAAAAAAAAAAAAAAAAAAAAAAACATATATATAAAATAATTTTATTTATTATTAATAAAAGTAAATAAACTTATCAACATACATAGTATATTATAAAATAAAAAAATCATAAAATATATCAACTTTTTTTAAAAAATAAATAAAAAAGAAAATAATAAAACGTAAAAAATATATATTATTGATAAAAAATAATATGTATAAAATATATAATAAATAAAATAAAAATAAAAATAAAAATAAAAATAAAAATAAAAATTTAAAAAAGACATAAAAAAAAAAAAAAAAAGAAAGAAAGAAAGAAAGAAAGAAATTTAAATTTTGATTTTTTTTACTTTTTTTTTTTTTTTTTTTTTTTACCATATTTTATTTTTTTTAAACACTAACTCTATAATTAGTTAAATATCTAAAACAATTGTAGAAAATTATATATCTAAAAAAAAAAAAAAAAAATATCTGAAACAATTGTAGAAAATTATATATCTAAAAAAAAAAAA
Organism: Neocallimastix lanati (nom. inval.); assembly: GCA_016946835.1. Taxonomy (NCBI): domain Eukaryota; kingdom Fungi; phylum Neocallimastigomycota; class Neocallimastigomycetes; order Neocallimastigales; family Neocallimastigaceae; genus Neocallimastix; species Neocallimastix lanati (nom. inval.). The sequence continues at coordinate 326,236 of JACVTC010000033.1, forward strand.
AAAAAACGAATAAGTTATATTTTAATTTTATTTTTAGCTATTATTACTATAAGTTTAAAATATAATTATTAGAAAAAAATAAATAAATAAATAAATAATTGTTTATTTATTTATTTATTAGGTTTTCTTGGTTTTAAAATAATATTTATATATTTATTTATTTATTTATTTACTATTAAACCTATTCACCACATAGATTTAATTTTTTATTTGTTTTATCTGAATTTATTTTACCCTTAACACATTTATTAAATCTCAAAATAATATGAAAAAAATTTTAAAAAAAAAAAAAAATAAAAATAAAAAATATATAGATAGATAATAAAATAATAGAATTTTAAAAATAAAGAATAAATTTATATAAATATATATTTATATAAATAATTAATAAATATAATAGAATTTTAATAGAATTGAAATATATATAATATACAAATAAATATAACAATAATTGAATTTATTTCTATTGTTATACTTTTATGAAAGAATTAAGTAATAAAAAAAATAAAATAATAATAATAAGATTACATTTTTCTTTTGATTTATTGGTTTATTATTTTTTTATATTTTACTATTTTACTATTTATTATTTTATTACTTTAATTTTATTTATATATTTATATATATTTAATCCAAAAAATAAAAATAAAATAGTAAAATAAAAAATTAAACCATATATATATAATATTAATATAAATGAATAGTATTATTTTAATAAATTATTAAAACATGATACATCTAAATTAAATTTATTAACCATTAAAATTATCACATTAATGCTAACACAAAGGCTTATTTTGTACATGATATTCCTCAAATTAATTTTATTATGCTAAACTTTTATCTTCTGTTTTAAGTTTCAATTTAATTAAAATATTAATAATAAATTAAAAAAATAATATTTCCAATATTCTTTTTAAGCATATCTCATATTTAATAAAATAAGATTTAATATATTAATATATTAAATTAAAAAATTTATTTTTTTTTTTTTTTTAAAAAAAAAAACATGAAACTACATAATATATATATTGTAATGTGTACCTAAACTTTAAATATTATAAATATTATAAATACTATATATATCTATAGTATTTCAATATTTAAAAAAAAAAATAGTAATAAATAATAATAAATAATATATTGTAAATAAATAATAATAAATGATAAATGATAAATAATAAATTGTAATAAATTGTAATAAATTGTAATAAATTGTAATAAATTGTAATAAATAATAAATTGTAATAATAATTATATATAAAATATATATTTATATGGATAAAATAATGCTTACCGCATTAGAGTACAACAACATAACAACTTCAAAAAAAAAAATCAAAAATAATTTAGTACAACTACTACTTTAATTAAAAAAAAAAAAAATCAAAAATAATTTAGTACAACTACTACTTAAAACCAAAACATAGACTTGCACATATGGGTACCCATCTCCCATATGGCCATACAGTTATTAATTAACTGTAAGGTGATGAGTTATTGGCATACTGTATCAGCTTCGCCGCTCTCAATCGTCGTTACACACTGCCCGGAGATGCATTCCTAACGTTCCTACATATATCTCTAATGACCACGAGCATCAGAACGGAACCATTAACTCCTCCCTAGTGGGTGTAATCATTGGCGATTGGAAATTTTACAATCATCAAGGTCTATGCTTCAATTCAAAGCGTAGTATCAGGGTTGGGTGAAATAATCATCTGAGGGAAAGCCTTATGGACATCACGTGTGGTCTCATGATATCCCAGGATAGAAACCTCATCCGATTATTTGGTGCCATGCCGAGGATTCGAACCCCGCCCTCTACAGTGACCTGTATCGTCCTAACCGACTGGACCAACATGGCAACTACCGTGAAAGGGGCGTTCCGGATTTGAACTGAAGACCTATTGATCTGCAGTCAATTGCTCTACCGCTGAGCTAACACCCCTTTTGGTAACTACTACTTAAAATTATAAAGAAATAAAAAAATAAAATAAAGAAATAAAGAAATAAAAAAAAAAAAAATCAAAAAAGTTAAACTACTAATATTTTTGATCTTTTATTTTTTTATTATGTTGTCTAATTATTTTTTTTAAAAAAATCTTAATCTAAATAATATTTTAATGCTTTTTTTTTTTTATAACCAATTTAATCATTTAACCAATTTATTTATTTATTTATTTATTTATTTATTATATATTTATATATTTATTTATTTTATTTTTGTTAATACTTCACTCTTTATATTTGTCTTTTTATATTACTTCACTACTTACTTTATTTTATTTTTATTAATACTTTACTCTTTAATGTTACTTCACTATTTATTTTATTTTATTCAATCTGTACTTTAATATTTGATATTCTGCTATTTATTATATATGTTATTCTACTATTTATTTTATTTTATTTTATTCAATCTGACTTTAATATTTTTTATTTTACTATTTATTTTATTTTATATTATTATATTATATTCAATCTGTACTTTAATATTTGATATTCTACTATTTATTTTATTTTATTTTATTTTATTCAATCTGTACTTTAATATTTGATATTCTACTATTTATTTTATTTTATTTTATTTTATTTTATTTTATTCAATCTGTACTTTAATATTTGATATTCTACTATTTATTTTATTTTATTTTATTTTATTCAATCTGTACTTTAATATTTGATATTCTACTATTTATTTTATTTTATTTTATTTTATTCAATCTGTACTTTAATATTTTTTATTTTACTATTTATTTTATTTTATATTATTATATTATATTCAATCTGTACTTTAATATTTGATATTCTACTATTTATTTTACTTTAATTTAATTTATTTTTTGTTCACTTATTCACACTTTATTTTTTTTTATAGTATTTCAATATTTATTTTATTACTAAAAGCAAAAATTAATTTCCTTAAAGGTCATAAAAGTATAAGGAGAAGCATAGACTACTTTTATCGCAATTTTTTCTTTTTTTTTTTTTTTTTGTATCAGTATTTGAGAAAAGTAGATTTAATTTAGCTGGATCACATATAACAACAATAGTAGCTATAAAGTTATCATCATATATCTTAAATTTTTCAAATTATGGGAAAAGCTTCATAAGTTCTTGGGAGTTCTGAACGTTTCATCATTGTTTTAATTCAATTGAAAAAAAAAATAAAGTGAGGGGTTCTTCATCTCGTTGTCTCTGACGAGTAAATTATTCAGATTCATCAATAGTTTCATTATATTGAACAATATAATTATATTTTATATTGGGAAGGTGTTAATATTTACATCTATTGAATAAAATGGATGTTCATTTAGAATCATTGAATGTTGTTGGCCATCAATATTAAGTATTAGAGTACCTCTAATAGCTAATACTTTTAATATAGTAATTAATTACTACTTAATAGTTAAATTCAAAGAAGTTTTATCATTAGAATTAGGAATATATATATATATATACTTATATTTTTATAAATATATTACTCTTATATTTATATTTTTATTTAACCTTTATTTTAATAATAAAAATTTTTTATTTATATAAAACAAATTTTATATAAAAATCTTTATATATCAATTATTGTTGTATTCTTTCTTAAAAAACTTTAAATGTTCATATTTTTTTTTTCTTTTCCTATGGATAATTGCTCTTTAATGATAAATTTTAAAATCTTTTTTAATTTTATTAATAATAATATTTTTAATAAAAAGACATAAATTAAAAAGATTTCATATAGTTTTAATTTTATATCATTTACACACTCATTATTCAGAAAATTACTACGATTTTCACCAATTTAACTATTCACTAAATTAGTAGTAATGATATTATAATTTTCACTATCACTAATAGTAATATTTCTATTTTCACTATCATTAATATTAATATTTCTATTTTCACTATCATTAATATTAATATTTCTATTTCCACTTTCACTAATATTAATATTTCTATTTTCACTATCACTAAAACTACTATTATTAACAATATTATTTCTAATGTTAATATTATTAATAATATATACTTCGTTACTACTATCAGAATCAGAACTTAGTTCTATATTATTCATATCTGTGATAACAGTGTCTACATTACTATTTGATATTGGATAATATTTAGAAATAATATAAAATATTTCATAAAGAATTTCAATATCCTTAAAATATTTCATTCGAAATTCATGGAAAAGATAGCCATTTAGAAAACCAATATTCCAATCGAGGATTATTATTTTTTCTATAACAACAAGGACACCTTTCAGGACAATCTTCTTCAAATCATTTTGGTGGCTTTGGCAACACAAGCATCGAATTTATATCCACATCTGGCACGAAGTACCCATCAGAAGCCAATGCTAAATTCAGGATATTTATAATTTAGCTTAAGATATTCCCTAATTTTCTCAAAATTATTATTTTTATAAGCCTTAGCTTTGATTGATTTTCCTGCCATATCTCTATCCCAGTAAAAGTTTAAAATTGCTTTGTTTGATAGAAATTTATCTAATTTGTCAGCTACAATTTTACTTTCTTTATCCCATGCATGAACGTCTACAACGAGATATATCTCTAAGTAAATCAGAGATAATACATTTCGAGTTTTTCCATTTTTTAAAACACCTTACCTGAGCAATCGCACATTTCGCCGAAAGAGGAGGAACATTAAGTTCTTTAGAAATACAATAAAGGGAAGTAAAGCTATTCCCTTTAGAAAATCCTTCAATCCAGTATAATTCTGAATTAACTAGTGTCTGTGTACTTCTCGTTCTATCTTTGTTAGGTGCATAATATGAAACTTGTCCAATTACTAAAGCTGAAAATAACATTCTTTTATAAGAGATAGGAATATGAGGGTTCCTAAGAAATCCTTTTATGGAATAAAGTGCATTTCTAACTTTATTATTCATTCGCTGTATGATCAGTTTCAATTCTAAATCATTTGAAAATGGTATACCTAAGTAGGTATAGTAATTCGTTTTAGGTAACTCTTGATTTGAAAGATAAAAAGGTAGGATTACTATTATAAAGAAATTTTGAAACTTCCCATCGTACTACTAGACTGGCACATTTATTGATACCAAATTGTATTTCATTATTTCTAACCCATTTACTAGCAAACTTTAACAATTTCTTAAGTTGGGATCTTGTTGGAGTATATAACACAATGTCATCTGCAAAAAGACCTCCACAACAACGTTTTTTACCAATAGAAATGCCATATTTATTACAATTATTAAAAATATCATTAATGAACAAGTTAAACAAAATTGGTGAGAGGGGACAACCTTGAAGAACTCCTTTCTTAATAATAAATGATTCTGATAATTGTCCATCAACTCTTACACAAGCTTTGGAAGATGAGTATAAATTTTCAATAAAATTATAGCACTCACCTCTAATACCTAAGTGATGAATCTTCATTAACACATTATATATGGGCATTGAGTCATACGCTTTTTTAAGGTCCAAAAAAGCAAGGTAAGTATCCTTATTTTCAAATTTCCTTCTCTGACATATAATTCTTAATGTAGTGTAAAGACTTATACATTCCTCTCGATTACGAATTCCAAATTGTTCAGGTCTTATAAAACCTTCATCAAATTCCATATTTAGAGATTCTATTTGTTATGATTTTTGCTATGATTTTTGCTATAATTTTTAATCTATTATTGATAAGAGAGATGCCACGATAATTATTACAATCTGAGGGATCGCCCTTTTTATGAATAGAAACTATTGATGAGTTATTCCATGATGTTGGGAAATCGCCATTCCAAATACGATTGATTAAGGCTTTTGAGACATTTAAAGTCAGATGAAATATTACTATTATTATCAGTTGATCCATCTTAATCATCTTTACAAGGAATCAAAGCTTTGAAGAATTCCATTGGAATACCATAAGGACCACAAGCTTTAAAGCTAGGAATGGAGGAGATTGCTTTGCAAAATTTCTTCATCGCTAATGCCTTGGTTAATATCCCATTCTTGTTGCCTTGGTCTTCCAAAATTCCTTAGTGCATCAGAATCTTTCAAGTAATCTTTAGAAAGACTATGACCTGAAGAATCCGACCCTAAGAATTTATAATGAGAATGCCAAACTTTTAATTTTTCATCTGTAGAAAAAACAAGTTCATTATTAAAATTTTTAATAGGATGAGAGATCGTAAAAGATTGATTATTTATTTTTGCATTCTTTTTAACCCATTTCCATGCTTTCCTACTATCCTTTTTAAGAGCTAACGAACATCCAACTTTAATCCAATATAAATATTCTTTTTTCCTAAATTCGTTACATTTTTTATGAATTGATTCACAAATTCTGTTATACGAGTCTACTATTTTAGCAAATTCATTGGAATCATTTGCAGAAACATAACACTTAATTTGTTTGCATTTAATATGCTTTACCTTTTGAAGACAATATATTTTTCGTGACATTCTAAACATCGCTTTCCTTATTTCTATTGAAGATGTAATCAATAAATCCTTAGCAATGGAATTAGAAGTGTTAATGAACTTTTCAATAACACAATCTATTGAAAGATCTTCATTTCCTATTTCTTCACTAAGAATTTCAAATTTATTGTGATGACATATTTCTTTCTTTTGTTCAAGACATTTATACCTATCCCATCTTACAAATTTTTTTGGTAACAAAAATGATTCATCTGTGGTAATTTTCTTACAATAAACTATGAGAGGTTTATGATCAGATACAGAAGGATAATCAACAAAATAAGCATTTGATATTTTAACCAGCATACTTGAATTGACTAACGCATGATTAATATCTGATTGAATATCTACCTCTTGTCCATGAAATAGGTGAACCATTAATTGGAAGAATAAACCAGTCATCAAGGTTACTATTGGATAATTTATCTTGTAAATCAGAGGTACTCATGTTAAAGTCTCCAAGAAGAATAGATGGATGATTAGTGTGATTCTGAAGCCATGTGAAAACTTCTGAGAATGTATATCGGACTTGTAATGAGTGTTTCTTAGTGGGGAATATAGACATTACCAACAGAACACTTAGAGTGATTCCAGAGACTATATGTTGTTAAAGAAACAAGATAAGTATAGGTATTATCTTCAAGTACTGCTTGACATGAGACATGATAACCAAGATATAAAACCTCTGCAACCTGGAGTAGTAGGATTCATTCTTTTCAAGAAAATATTTATAGTTGGGAAGTGTTACTTTACATGGATTTCTAGCCTCATTAGTACCATTACCTGTTTCCTGAAAACATATAAATAATGGTTTAAATATAGTGTTGAAGTACTCAATTACTATCTCTTTTCACAAAATTCCATCCGTTGATATTCCAACTAAGACAAAAAGAAAACTTTCCTGTGTTAGAATGTGAAAACGGATTTTGAGAATTAAGATTAGGAATATTGGGAGCAATGAGTTCATGATTGCCATTAATAACATTTACTAAATTTGTTGAACTGAGGTTTACTGTGTTAATATCATTGGATGTGTTATTAGATATTAAATTTTGTTTTAAATGCCGAAAAGAAACCTTATGATTCCATTTGGAACATCTACAATATGAAATTTTAACTCCTGATAGTGCTTTTTTAAATACTTTTTTAAATTTTTTGTGGTAGAAATTTGGAGTGTATACTTTTATCCTGAAGAAGCTATTATTGAATTTAGTAATTCTCTTTACTTAACAAAATATTATTATTTAATTTTTTTTACATTTAGAATGAATAAATTCCTTCATTTTAGCATTAGTCTATGAGTGTATACCACGGATAAAAATCAAATCTGTGTTGTCAATTGATGTTCCGTAGCAGCGAGAACCCCGGTGAAAATATCTTTTCCATAATGAACTAAAAAACTACAATTTGAAAAAAAAAATGAAACAATAAAAACTAAAATACTAAAAACTAAGAATTATAAATATAAAAAAAATATATATATTAATAGAAAATTTTAAATAAAAAAAAATAAAAATAATATGAAGATCCTATCTTCGTGGAGTAATTGATTAAGTTTAAATAAAATGAACAACTTAAGAATTTTGTAGTAATGAATAATATCTTTTTTCCTGTTTTTTTTTTTTTTTTTTTTTTTTTTTTAGTAATGAATAATCTCTCTTTTTTTTTTTTTGTTTTGTATTTTCTGTTAACTTTCTGAGTTTCTGAAATTCTATTCGATTTGTAAAGCTTTGATTGATAAAATAATTTTCTCTAATGTAATCATAAATAAACTGAAATGAAAATGTAAATAATGTTAGTAGTGAAAGACTATAAAAAAGATTCCTATCCGTTAAATAATGTCTTAAACATAAGCTTTGGAGTTAATCAATCTCCTACATTACCATTTTACAATAGCTACATGAAAGTATAAATAATACTATAGAAAAATACATATACAAAATAATGCTAAAGTAAAAAAAATACAATAGACTCATTACAATGATAATATGTTGAAACTACATGATATTATTAATTATACAACTCCAATGTTACTACATATCCAGTTTAAAACAATATAAAACATCAAGTTCACTTTCTACAGTCTTCCAGTATTCCAGTTTTCTCTCTTCGTACTAGAAGCCACTTTAGAAAGGATAACCATCGATTATCATCAGAATTTTTTTTTTTTTTTTTTTTTATAGCCGCAATTATTGCGAACTTTAATCTTTATTTATTTATTTATTCTTATATAAAATACATGAATGCTTTTAATTCATCAGAATCACAGAAAGCTGTAATTAGTACACATGGTATAGGTTATTCCTTTTCCATCAACCCTCAAAAAAAAAAAAAAAAAAAAATTTAATAAATAAAAAATATTTTTTTTTTTTTTTTTTAGACTTAGAGAATAACTTTATTTAATTTATAATAATAATAAAATTACATGAAATTAAATGAAAAAAAATAACAAATAAAATACATGAAATAAAATATTATATATTATAAAATTATAAAAGTGCGTTAGAAGCAATAGCCTCTAACTTTTCCCATTCCTCGATAATAACACCACGTCCATTATTGCGAGTAATAATTTCAGTATTAGTGTTATCAATCGAAACTGTATCTGGAGGTGAAAATCCATGCCTTATCATTTCGACGTCGACGCTCTTGGTAACGGTAGATTCAACGGAATACCATTTCATCATCAAACTAAAAGATCGACAAATTAATGGTATTACGTTTGTTAGAAACTCCGCAATCCCCACAAAATACGGAACAGTTGACGAAGTTGAACTTTGTTTAAAAATATTGTCAACTAATTGTCTTTATTCCCCATCATTAACTTTAATTTTTGAATATATTGAACGCCCACCAAGAAGTGCACTCAATATATAATAATAAATATTATTATCATAATCCTTTTCTGAATCTAAAGAAACATCCAAGGATTTTTGTTCAATCATCATTGCAAACTTCAAAAAGAGATCATCTAGAAAAGGTAAAGATTTATTTCTGTAATTTTCCAATTCTTTACAGGCAAAGATCCAGTGAGAAAAGCTAGGTACACTAACACCACAACAAGGGCAACATTTAGGGCAATCTTCTGAGACGATTTTTCTTTTAATGGAAATACTAATGTCGAATTTAAAACCACACCTAATTCGAGAAATCCAAAAGAATCCCAACTGATACTTAGGATATTGAAATGTTAAGTTTCTGATTTCTGAAATAAATCCAAAATCATTCTCCTTGTAAATAATTCCTTTTTTAGCTTTTGAGGGTTTGAAGACATCTCTTTCCCAATAAAACTTTTTTATTTCACTTGTTTTCTTACCATTTAATTTCTTATCCAAAGTCCTTGATTCTTTAGTCCATGAGTAATGTGACATAGTAGGAATATTATTAGTGAGATGATTAATAATACATGATGAGTTTTTTCATTTTCTAAAGCAACGTAATTGAGATATAGCACAGACAGCTGAAAGAGGAGGTATTCTCAATTCACGATTAATATTATAGAGACTAACAGAAGAATTGCGAGATTTAAATCCGTAACTCCAATAAAGTCCTCTATTAATAATTTTTTGAGCTTTAGAACATCTGCTCTTATTTGAACCAAAGAGAGGGGCATAATATATAACAAGACTAAGAATAAACGAAATTAAAACATATTTCTTCAATGGGAGAGGAACAGATTTATTAATAAGAAATCGAAAGTACAAATTTAACTTGACATTTAAATTACTGTTTAATTTGGATTGTATAGGTTTCAGTGATAAAGATTCATCAAAAGGAATAGGTATAGTTGTCAGTTTTAGGTAATTTTTTACTACCAATAAAGAAAGATGGATCTTCATAATTTATCGGTTTAATAAAGTTAATTGGTTTTACAACAAGAGTAGCACACTTATTAATTCCAAAAGTCATTTCATTCTTAATAGCCCATTCATGAATTTTATTCAAAATTTTCTTAAGAGCTTGTTTAGATGGAGCAACTAAAACAATATCATCCGCAAAAAGTCCACCACAACAATATTGAGAATCTAAATATACACCATACTTATCACAATTATCTAGTATATCATTAATGAACAAATTGAATAAAATAGGAGATAGAGGGCATCCTTGTCTAACACCACGATTAATCGAAAATTCTTCTGAGAGATTACCATTAAAAAAAGCACGAGCTTTAGAGGATAGATAAAGATTCTTTAAAAACAGATGGCATTTATCTCTAATTCCTAAGTTATATAATTTGGTCAAAATATTAAAGATAAGAACTGAATCATAGGCTTTTTTAAGATCGAGAAAAGCAAGATAAGTAAAATTTCCTTTAAATTTTCTTCTTTGACATATCTCTCTAATTGAAATATACAAGCTTATGCATTCTTCTTTATTTCTAAATCCAAATTGTTCAGGTCTAACAAATTTATGTTCAAGGGCATATTTAGCAATTCTATTAGTAACAATCTTTGAAATAATTTTTAAGCCAACAATAATAAGAGAAATACCACGATAATTATTACAATCCGAAAGATCTCCTTTTTTTGGAATTGATATTATAGAAGCCGAATTCCACTCTCCAGGGAAATCACCATCCCAGATTTTGTTAAATAATGAAAGTAAACATTTAGCACACTTAGAGTAGTGATCATCTGAAGAATCATCTTGATTATCGGATAAATCAGATTTACTAAAGAAGGCTTTAAAAAATTCAATCGGAATACCATCGGGTCCAGGAGCTTTATTATTTTTCATTTCAAGCACAGTGTTTTGAATTTCTTCCATAGTAATAGAATCATTAATATCCCAAGTAAGATTATTATTAGGATTTTTTTTTTTTTTTTTTTTTTTTTTTTTTTAGACTAGGAATAAACTTTATTTAATAATATTTTTTTTTTTAAAAAAATACATGAAGTTTAAATACATGAAATTTTTTTTTTATATTAATATTAAAAAACTACGTTATGAGATTCGAGGACGAAAAGGCCTCTAACTCTTCCCATTCATCGAAGATAACTCCATGTGGATGAAAATTATCATTCGAATCTGTATCAGAATTTCTTCTTTGCCTTATCGTTACGACGTCGACGCTCTTGACAACGGTAGGTCTAACACTATACAAATCGATCATGGTGTAAAAATCACCAATCACAATAGGCATAACGTTAGTAAGGAATTCCGCAAGCCCCACAAAATATGAAATCGGGAAAGAAGACTCGTTCGAAGGTGATTGAAAAATATTATTAATATATCGCCTTCTTTCCCCCGAGCCGATCTTTAAGATTTCAAATACTGCATTTCCGCCAAGAAGGAGACACAGCACGTAAAAATTGATATTATCATCAAAATCTTCCTCTTTATCATCAGGAATGTTCAATGATTTCTCATGAACAATTAGAGAAAAATTAATAAAAATTTCATCAACAAAGGGAATGAAATGTTGCCTAAATTCTTCAAATTTAGGACATAAAAGTATCCAGTGTGTAAAACTAGGTATGCTGTTACTCTCACCACAACAAGGGCAGTATGTTGGGCAATTTTCTGATACTAGATTACTTTTAACATACGTTTTTACATCAAATTTGAATCCACATTTAATTCGTCCAATCCAAAAAAATCCAAGAGAAAATTGTGAATATTAAAGTGATAGACGTTGAATAAATTTTTTAAAACCAAATTTAAATTTCTTGTATTTTGTAGATCTGATCGCAGGAGTGCTTGAATAATGAATATTTTCCCAGTAAAACTTCCTTATTTCTCCAGGAAGTTTATTACTGTGCTTGTGTACTGCTAAACTCCGTGCTTTTTTCGTCCATGAATAGTGAGAAAGTGTAGGTATATTTTTGACTAAATGAGAGATAATACAAGAAGAATCTTTCCACTTTTTAAAGCATCGAATCATCGCCTTAGCACAAAAACTAGCTATAGGAGGTATAGAAAGTTCCTTAGACATATTGTAAATTGAAGTATTGGAGGTTTTATTTTTAAACCCGAAACTCCAGTACAAACCTCGATTAAAAGCAGTTTGAGCTTTTTCAGTATTCTTTTTATTTGAACCAAGTAAGGGAGCATAATAAAGAACTGAGCTAAGGACAAAAGAAACTAGTATACGAGTTTTAAAGTAGAAAGGAACATTCCTATTGGTTAAAAAACTAAAGAAAGAGTTAACTGTATAATTAATTTTACTATTCATCTTAGCAATAATAGGTTTTAAATCCAACGATTCATTAAAAGGTATACCAAGATATGTATATTGATTAGTGCTTGGTATATAGTTCATACCAAGTCTAAATGTAGGATTTTCATAATGTCTTGAAGGAATAAAATTCTTTGGTTTAACAACTAGTGTAGCGCATTTATTGATTCCAAAGGTCATTTCATTTTTAATACCCCAATCATGAGCAATATTCAAAAGGTTTTTAAGTGAAGATTTTGTAGGAGCTAATAATACAATATCATCAGCAAATAATCCACCACAACACTTTTTCTTTTCAGTAATCACACCATATCTTTTACATTTATCAAAAATATCATTGATAAATATATTGAATAAGATAGGTGAGAGAGGACACCCTTGGCGAACACCACGGTGTATTGGAAATTCTTTTGAAAGTTTACCATTAAAGTTTGCACGAGCTTTCGAGGTAAGGTATAGATTAGTAATGAATTGAAGGCATTTACCACGAATACCAAGATTATCTAGTTTAGTAAGTATATTGTAAATTGGAACTGAATCATAAGCTTTTTTAAGGTCAAGAAAGGCAAGAAAGGTAAATTTATCCTTAAATTTTCTTCTTTGACAAATTTCACGAATGGATACAAATAAACTAATACATTCTTCTTTATTTCTAAAACCAAACTGTTCTGGTCTAATTAATCCATTAGAAAAAGCATAGTCCGATATTCTTTTAGTGACAATTTTTGATAGAATTTTTAAACCTACATTGATGAGTGAAATACCACGATAATTATTACAATCTGAAAGATCCCCTTTTTTAGGAATAGAAACAATAGAAGCAGAGTTCCATTCATTAGGAAAGTCACCATCCCAAATTTTATTAAAAAGTAATAACAGACACTTTGCACAATCGGAATAAGTAACCTCTTGATTAGAGTCATCCTGAGAAGAATTTCTACTCTCAGAATTAAAAAATGCTTTAAAAAATTCTGTAGGTATACCATCAGGACCAGGTGCTTTGTTATTTTTCATTGAAAGAACAGTTGAATGAATTTCTGACATGGAAATAGGTTGATTAATATCCCATGATTCCTGAGGAGTAGAAGAATTATTAAGTATTCTTTTCCAATAATTTTCATTAAGACTGTGACCAGTTATATCAGAAGCAAGTTCTTCATAGTGTTCTGCAAAACGATTGAGTTGATCTTCTTGGGATACTAGAACATTACCTTCTTTATCTTTAATGTATACAGGTGATTGAGAAGGAGAGTAAGAAGGTTTAGAGATTTTCTTAAGTCCAGACCAACCACGCTGGGCATCATTTTTTAAGAAACATTCGCCGATGGAATGAATCAAATATTTAAATCTAATATTCCTAATATTTCTTTTAATACTAATGATATAATCAGAAAGAACTCTATATTCTTTTGAGAGATCACAAAATTCTTGAAGATTAGATAAATCATTACTAAGTTTAAAATTTTTAATCCTTTTATAAAATAAATGTTTTTCATGTGATAATTTCTTAATATAAGCAGGACAATGGAACGCTGAACCTTGTAAATTTGTAGGAACTCTTGCTTGAATGTCATCGCCTATTTTATTTGCTGTGTCAAGAAGTTTTTTAACCATTGTATTAGAGTCTAGATTATCATTATGTTCAAATTCATCCAGTAAACATGTGAATTTATTATGAGAGAAGATTGCTTCACGTTTATCCCTACAAATTCGATTAGACCACTTAATTTGTTTATCCCGAGGGGGAGTAACAAAACCATCAGGAGATATTTTTTTACAAGAAAGAATAAGTGGTAAATGGTCAGAGATGTCATTAAAAGAGTAGCATACAGAAGCAATATTCAGATAATTTCTTAATTTATCGTTCACTACTATAAAATCAATACAAGAATTCTTTCCACCATTAGACCAAGTAAATTGATGACCAACCATATCCATAACAAACCATTGAGGGGAAATTCTAAGAATAAGATCTTTGAGTTGTTGCTTAGTCATGTTGAAATCACCAACAATAGCCGAAGGGTTATTCTGATGGTTCTTGAGCCAATTAGCAAAATCAGTTTCCGCTTTTTCTCTAGAGTCTTTGTGTTTTTTGCTAGGGATGTAAATGTTCCCTAAAGAACATCTGACACCCCAAAAAGAGAATATATTTACTGAGAGTATATATCTATATTCAAAATCATCATTAGTGAATTGGCAGGAGGAGTGCACACCTATATAAAGGCCCCTCATACCAGGGATTTTTTTGTCCGCACGTCTCAGTACTGTTCTATAATGATTAAGGAATGGATATGAGTTAGAAAAGGAGTTAAGGAATGAACTATTACCGACTTCTTGAAGACAAATACAAATAGGATTAAAGATTGAATTAAAATTGGTAAGTCCGTCACGTTTTTCAGAATTCCAACCATTTATGTTCCAGCTAATACAGAGGTTGAAATATTTAGTATTCGAGAAAGGGTTAGCATACAGGAGGCTTTCAGAGATGGGGATTGAGGGTTCAGAATAATACCTGGTTCTATTATGATTAACATTACTAAATGTGCGTATCCTTGAAGTAATCTTCCATTTAATTCTTTTAACAGGTAAGTGCTTAGTAATCAAATAAATAACCTTCAAATAATCCGTACAATTATTATAGTTAACTCTTAGGATGAAGTAGTTTTCCATATTAATATAGTGTTTTTTAACGATTCCATGAACAACTTCATTACAATTTGATATCTTTTTGCTTAAAAATTCCCATAGTCTACTTTCAGTCCAAGATTCAAGATCATGAATGAAAATTAAAACAAATTTATCATGGTCAGGACCATAAAGTCGCAGACCTCTTCGTATAGTTGACATAATAAAATAAAAAACTTATCTATATTAATAAAAAGTAAGTGTAATAAAAAAATAAAAAAATAAAATTAGTAAAAATTAAAAAATTAAAAAAATAAAAATTTATTGCTGTTGTCTTCTCTTTCGTGTATATTGTTTGCTAAAACTTGTTTGTTTTTCTTTCTTTTTGTGTTGACTAGTTTTAATTAATGATTTTCAATTATAAATTCCTGTTTTATGTAAAAATTTCTGTAAAATAATCATATATAATATAAAATTTAAATGTTAATGAAATAATAGTTGTGAAAAACTATAAAAAGATTCCCATCCGTTAAATAATGTCTCAAACACAAGCTTTGGAGTGAATCAATCTCCTACATTTCCATTTTACAATAGCTACATGAGAGTATAAATAATACTATAGAAAAAAACATATACAAAATAATGCTAAAGTAAAAAATACAATAGATTCATTACAATGATAATATGTAGAAACTACATGATATTATTAATTGTACAACTCCAATGTTACTACATATCCAGTTTAAGACATTATAGAACGTCAAGTTCACTTTCTACAGTCTTCCAGTATTCCAGATTTCTCTCTTCGTACTAGAAGCCACTTTAGAAAGGATAACCATTGATTATCATCAGAATCACAGAAAGCTGTAATTAGTACACCTGATATAGGTTATTCCTTTTCCATCAACCCTCCATGGACCTGGAAAAACAGTCCACTTCATTGGGGACCTTTTTTAGTAATTTTTCTAAATTTTTTGCACTTGGAGCAATGAGAACAACATCATCAGCAAAGAGTCCACCACAACACTTTTTTCTTCCAATATTAACACCATACTTTTCACAGTCAGCTAGTTCACTGTAATGTTCAGCAAATCGATTTAATTGATCCGAATGAGAAAATAAAAAGTTACCCTGTTTGTCCTTTAAAACACTTGACGAAATAGAATTAGAGTACATAGGGCGAGATAGCTTCTTAATAAGAAGAAATAAAATAAAAAAAATAAACAAAACAAAACAAAAAAAACACAAAATAAAATATAATAATGGTATAATATTTTCTAGTTTCATTTAATTAATATCTGTAAGACACTAGAAGTAACATACACATTATTTTCAATACTATGGTAAATAAAAATAATTACAATAAAAAAATTAATTTTTTTTTTTTTTTTTTTTTTTTTTTTTTTTTTTTTTGGCTTTTTTTTTATTTTTTAATTTTATTTTCATTTTAAATTTTTTTTTTTTTGCCTATAAATTCATAGGATAGTTATTATTTTATTTACTTTATTTACTATTTACTATATATACATATAATTTTAACATATTAATAAATATTCATTATTATATTTAAAATTATATATGTATATATTTATTTTACTATTTAAATAAATACTAAAATTATATGTACGTTTATTATATAATAAAATATTATAATATTGATAATTTATTTTATAATATATATATTTGTATAGTAATATTATTTAAAATATTATAATATATATTATTTTTCTTCCTATTTTGATATTAATAAAATAATGATAGTATAATTATTTTTTTTTGTTAAAAAGAAATATATAATATATCAAAATAAAAATATATTCATATATTAATCATATATATAAAAAATTTAAATGATATATCTTATTTAATATATACCATATATTATTTATATATACAAAGATTAATATATTCTATACATTTTTATAAATTTTTATTTTCAATAAATAAATTTATCATCTTTTATTATTATTATTATTATTATTTATAATTTATATAATAATTATTGCGTTGTATTATTTATGTTATGTTATGTTATGTTATTTTATTTTATTTTTTTTTTTTTTTTTTTTATTGTCAAATTCCACAAAATTTTTTACTGCGATTGAATTAAAAAAAAAAAAAAAAGTCATACTTTTTTTTAAATAAAAATTATTTTTTTAATTGCGAGATTATTATTTTATTATCCTTTTTTTTTTTTTTTATTTCTATTTCCCTCTTCTTTTTAATTGAAAAATTATATTATCATTATCAATATTTTATATATATAAAAGAAAAGAAAGAAAATAAAAAAAAAAAAAAAAACTACTAATTTATTTAAAACATTAAAGTAGCAAAAAGAATAACTATTACAGAGTAAATACTGCATGTGTATTTTCCTTTAGCAGCTGATTCATCATCTCCATTTCCACTAACTTTTGGGTTTTCAACTAAACCTAAATCATTTTCAAAGCTATTTGGAATTTGAATACTTAATTCTTTAGCTACATTACTAAGTCTACCATTGAGAAAAGCTCTAATTGGCATAGTTTCAACATTAGCATTTGCTTGATCACTTAATGCATGTGAATCAAAGTCTTCGTTAGTGTAAACTAAATCTACATCTGCACTTGGACTTGGATTAGTCTTTGGAAGAGTAAAGTCCCAATAAGCATCATCCTTTACAAGTTTAGCTAATGAATCAAGACGTGGATTGTAAGCACTTGGATTTAATGAAGTTTTAACAAGACGATCAATAATTTCTGTAAATTTATCTGCTTGATGAGCACGAAGTGCATCAAGTGGAGCTCTTTCCTTAGTAACATTTTCTTCTGTAAGTGGTGGGTATTGAGCAAGTGGGGTATTCATCATTTCATTTGTATTTCCACCAACACCAAAAGTAAAGTGGAAGTCAGAATCATGGAAATACCACTTGTTTTTATTAGAATCTTTGAACAAGTAATAATTACCTGGTTTATTCCAATAATTATCAATACCACCAGCAAGAAATTCGGTAACCATATATTTTGAGAATGAATCAGCATCTATAGGTAATTCGTTAGCTTGATTATTCTTGTAGTTATCAATTTCTTTAAGTAAGGGGATAAGTTGTTCAGCAATCTTAGCATTATTATCAACAGTATCACTATCTTCACCCTTGTAAGTATAGATAGAATACATAGGAGTATTTGGATCATCACCATAATAACCTAAATCACCATATGCAACACCTCCTTCACAAGTTGGACAAAAATCAGCCTTGAAAAGAGGATTAACTTGAGAATATTTCTCTCCCTTATTGAAAGTATCTCTAAGATAACGATCACTTGATATACTATCAGAAAGGCCATAGAAACCTAAAGGTTCCCCATTAATAAATAGACGAGAAAAAGAATTTTGAACAGCTGGTACACCAAGTGAATTTAATATATCACCATAAAGCTTATCTCTTAAGAAAGATGGATCCATATGTTCAGCACGTAACTTTACAGTTGAACGACCATAAAGTTCCTTATTATTTTCATCTTTTAAACCTTTAATTTTAAAACTTAATTTTGGAACAAATCTAGTTGATTGTCCACTAATAGCTAATTCAGCATTTTTAAAGGTTTTAATAGTATATGGAGAGGCATAAATAACTTCAGCTTTAACCTTATATTCAAGATCGTTAATATTTTGATACAAATCTTGTAGATTATCGGTTTTTACAATAAAGTTACCAATAAATCTATCTATTTATTATTAATAAATAAATATTTATGGAGAAAAAAAAATAAACATATATATATAATTTATAAATAAGTATTTTTATCCTTATTTTTATAAATATATATATTATAAATAATTTTTAACATACCATCAAATAATTTTGAAAATTTAGCAAATTCAAATGCTTTATATGCTCTTGGTAATAAAGGATGTTCCATAACTGTTATTTCTCTTCCGAAAAATTCATTTAGTGATTCGTCATCCTTTTCACGTTTACGATCAAATGGTTCTGTTTCGTTATCAATACTATATTTGTATGTTACAGGAAAAGAATCAACATCAACTTCAGCTTCATAAAGTGGATATTCAGCTGCAGTCATTTGTTGTTGAGCTCCATTAATATTAAGTACTGGAGTACCATTAACAGCTATAACTTTAAATTTAACTATTTATATATATAAATAGCATAATAATAAATTAATTAAATATTTGAAAAAAAAAAAAAATTATATATTAATATATATTTAATTATTTAAAATTAACATAATATTCTATTTAATAACTTATAATTAATATAATATTCTTTTAATTTTTATTTTTGTTTTTATTTTTTTTTGTAATACTATTAAAAATTAATATTCTATTTACCCTTTTCTGCATTAATTAAATATGCTGGAACAGTTAATAATAATAAATTAATAGTTTTATTAAATCTCATTTTTAATTCTTTTTTATTTTATTTTTTCTTTATATATATAATTATAAAAATATTTTGTTAAATTCGTATATGTGTATTTTTTTAGCAAAAAAAAAAAAAAATAAGGAATTGTGTTAATATTTATAAAAATTGCAATTTAATATAAAAAAATTTTTTTATAAAAATATTTAAATATATATATATTTTTTTGGACTTTTCTATTTTCTATTAAAATTTAAAGTTTTTATTGCATACTTATTAAAATATTAAAAATTTAAGACTTTTTTTCTACTATATATATTATTTTTTTTTTTTTTACTATATATATTATTTTATATTTTTTTATTAACGTATTTGTTTATTTTATTACTATATATATATATAATTTTATCCTTTTTTTTTTTGTACTTGTATTTGTATTATTATAACTATATTATACTTTTATTATATGAATATATATATTTAGTGAAAAGATATTATCTTTAAAAAAAGAAGTTTTTATTATTAATAATAGATATAAACATTAAATATAAAATTAAAATATTACTTTTAAAATTTTATCGTATTTATTATATTTAATAATTATATATTTTATTTTTATTTTTATCTTTTTTTATTTTTATTTTTATTTTATTATTTTTAAATATATATATTTATGTTTTTCTAATATTTTTTTTTGTTTTTTGATTTTTTAAGAAAAAAAAGAAAAAACAGAAAAGTTCTTTTTTTTCTTTTTTATCTAAAATTTATTATTTTAATTTATTATAATTAATTATATATATTATTCTATAAAAAAAAAATTGGCGCTATAAAATAAGAACATTTTTTTAAAAAAAAAAATATATATATATATAATTAATTATTATAAAACTGTAATAAATGAATAAATTTAATATTTATATGGCTTGTTAACTATTTCCCCATTTATAATTTATAGAATCTAATTATTATGAAATTGAAATTATGGTTATGAAAAAAAAAAAAAGTAATCCAAAAAATGTAAAAGTTAATGTACGTAAAAAGATAATTATATTAAAAATAAAATATTTTGTACAACAAAATAGTATTTTGTATTTATATATAAATATTGAATGTTTTATTTAAATTTATTAAATTTTATGAAAAAAAATTTTTTTTATAATCCTATTAATAAATAAATAAATAAATAAATAAATAAATAAATAAATAAATAAAACTAGAAATCTATGTTAAAATGTGTATTTTTAATGGCAATTACATTATTAATTGATAAAATTTTAGAATATTCAAGGATAAAGTATTGTATAACTATATATGTAAACATTATATAAATCTTTGCCTTTACGATTTTTTACTTTTTTTTTTTTTCTGTTTTTTCTGTTTTTTTTTGTTTTTTTGTTTTGTTTAAATTTTCTAAACTTTAATTATAATCTTATTTAAGCAATTTTTTTTTGCATCAAAAATTTTACATTAACCTCATTTTTACCACTTTAAGTCAAGAAACATTTTTGCTTTAAAAATACTAAAAAAAATATTTCTTTATTAGTATTTAAATTTCAAATTTACATAAAATTTTACACGAAAATCAGGTCATTTTTAATATCATATGACTTATTTATATTTAAATAATTATTGTATTGTAATTGTAATTGTTAATATTATTATAATGATAATAACTATAATTATTATAATTATTTTAACTATATTTATATCACAATTAATATAACTATATTTATTATAATTATTTAATATTATTCAAACAATTACACCAAAATTTCGGTAATAAATTATTATTTCAAAAAAAATATTTAATTTTTTTTTCTTACTTTTCCTAATTTTATTATATTTTATTTTATTTTTAAAGAAAATATAAAAAAATTATTCTATTCTATTATGATTATTATTATTATTATTATTATATAAATTTTGCCACAATTATATGGATAATATCCATTTGTTTATTATCAAAAATAATAACCGGACTTTTTTTTTTCTTTTTTATTTTTTAATTAATTTGCTATATATTTTATTTAAATTTTCGGAATTTATAATGAATTATCATATGTTAAATATTTATTTATTAGATTAATATTTATAGTTTAATTAAATTTAGTTTTTTATAAAGCCAAGAAGTATTGTGTAATATATTGTAATATATTTCTATATAAATCCTTTTAATAAATATTTAATAAATGGTAACACAATTATAGCAAAAACTATATCAAATTGACTTTTTTATATTAATTAATTATAATTTATATAGTTTTTGAAAATACATAAAATAGAAAAAAAACAATATTAAAAAACAAAGTTAATTAGTAATATATAGATATTAATTTAGATAAATTTTGCATAAAAAATATATTTACTACATATTAATAATATTATTATTTTATATTACTATATATTACAGTATATATATTGATGAAATAATATAAAGAATTATCATCTTTTCTATTGCAATAAACTTTATTCTATAGTAAAATAATAAATAATAAATAATAAAAAAAAAAAAAACAGAAAATTAATAAATTATAGAATTATATTTAAATAAAATAAAATAGCAGAATATATTAAATATCATATATAATATATTATATAAATAAATGTATAATATATATAATAATCGAGTTTTACAATTTCGATTAAATTATTTGACATAAAAAATTGAATGAATAGAATAACTAAATTAAATAAATAAGAATATAAAAGATTAATAATTAATATATAAAATAAATAAATAAATTTTAATTTTTATTTTTTCATATGAAGTATATAATAATATGAAACATGTTAATATGAAATAATATTCATTAAAAGTTATTTTTCCACATTTATTAATATATATATATAAATAAAAGAAAAGAAACTTTTTTATTATTATTATTATTATTATTATTATTATTATTATTATTATTATTATTATTATTATTATTATTATTATTATTATTATTATTATTATTATTATTATTATTATTATTATTATTATTAATCTTATTATTATTATTATTATTATTATTATTATTATTATTATTATTATTATTATTATTATTATTATTATTATTATTTTTTAATAAATTATAATTATAAGATATAATTTGAATATATAGAAATTGTCCCATTATTTTCATTATTTAATAAATAGAAAACATCCTGATTGAATCTTCTCACTTTCTAAAATTAATGATGTTAAAACTATTAAAAAAAAAAAAAAAGAATTTGATATATCAATACAGATTCTTCATCGTTGCCAGGTTGCCATCTTCAAAATTCCACTTTAAACAAACCCTTTTTCATTACAGCAATGGATTAATGGATTCCAAAATTATATCTAGGGCCATATAATAATTCAAATATATTTAAACTTTATGTATATTGGGAAATTTTCTCTACTTTACTAAACTTCAAGTATAAGAAAGTAATCATTTGTCATAATAAAAATTTTTAAACAAATAGAAAAATTTAATGAGGTGAATGTGACCTTATTATTAAATTAACCTAACTTCATTAATTAATAAATTAAAATAAATGATCTTATTATTTTTATCATTGTTATTATCACTGTAATTATTATATATTATTATTATTATTTATTATTTATTATTTATTATTATTAATAATATTATTTATTACTATTACTTAATATTATTGTTTATTATTATTAATTATTAATTATAATTATTTATTATTAATAATTATTAATTATTATTTATTATTGTAATTATTAATAAAATTTAAAAAATTTTAAAAATATGTTTAAATTCTATTAACATTATTTTATATAGAAAAATTAAAAAGAAAAAAATTTTTTTTTTTCTTTTCTTTTTCTATTTTATATAATTAATACTATATAAATCCATTTATTAATTAATAATTATTCTATTGAATTTTTTTTTTTTAAATATTATACTTTTATATTTTTTAATAATTTTGTTATTTTCTAAAGAGAAAACTATAAATTCTTTACTTTTTTTTTAAAAAAAAAAAAACGATATTAAATAACATAAACAACATCAATCATTAATGCTTTTTTTCTTTTTTTTTTTTTTTTTCTAGACTTAGAAAGAGAATACAATTTCAGTGTTCTATGAAATAAATAATTATATTTTTGTTCATTTTTACATCTAAAAAAAAA
>JACVTC010000033.1:352500-425000 GCA_016946835.1 Neocallimastix lanati (nom. inval.)
CAATTCTTTCGGAAACCTTTGGTGGATATTCTGAAAGTGAGGTATTGAGCATAAGAACCTTATCAGTATTAATACCAAAACTGAAATGGAAATCGGCATCATGGAAATACCAAGTATTTTTACTATTATCCTTATAGAGATAGTAATTACCTGGCTTATTCCAATAGTTATCAATAGCACCGGCAAGGAATTCCATAGCCATTGATTTTAAGAAGGAATCTTTATCAAGACTTATATCCTTTCTTACACCTTTCTTATAATCATCAATTTCTTTTAATAATGGAATAAGATCCTTAGAAATATGAACTTCTTCAGATTGAAGCTTGTCATCTCCCTTATAGGAATAGATATTATACATTTCTTCTTTGACATTATCCCCATAATAACCTAAATCACCATAAATACCTCCATCTTCATTACAATCAGATTTATAGATCGGATTTTCTTGATTATTGGTATATTTTTCACCATTATTGAAAGTTTCACGAAGATAACGGCCGTTGGTAATATCATCACTGAGATCAAATAAACCAATATCTCTACCGTTAATGAAAAGACGAGTATAAGTATTTTGAGCAGCTGGAACACCAAGAGAGTTCATAATATCACCATAAAGTTTATCTCTTATATAGGAAAAGTCCATATGTTCAGCACGTAATTTAAGTGAAGTACGATTGTAGAGTTCCTTTTTACCATTTTTTAAACTCTTAATCTTATAACTAAGTTTTGGAACATGTCTAGTAGATTGACCACTGAGTGCTAATTGTGCTTCTTTAAAAGTTTTAACGGTATATGGAGAAGCATAAATAACTTCAGCTGGAATTTTATCTTTAGTTTTAGTATCTTCATAAAGGCCTTGTAATTTTTCTTCATCACATTTAACAACAATGGTTGCAATGAAAGTATCATCATATAATTTAGATTGTTTAAAGTATGGGAAAGCTTCGAAAGCTCTTGGTAGTTCTGGATGTTTTTTAACTGTTATAGTTCTATTAAAGAATTCGTTGAGTGGTTCGTCATCTTGTTTTCTTTCACGAGTAAATTGTTCTGATAAAGTTTCTTCCTTATCTGATTCCCTTTTTTCTTTATTTTCAGATTCAGTTTCTTTACTATCAGATTCAGTTTTTTCTTTATTCAATTTAATAATATAATTATATTTTACTGGGAAAGTATCTATATTAACATCTACTGAATAAAGTGGATATTCTTTAAGTTTCATTGAATATTGTTTACCACCAATATTAAGTATTGGTGTACCATTAACAGCCAATACCTTAAAAGTAACTATTAAAAAATAATAATAATAATAATAATAATAATATTAAAATAAAATATATAAATAATAATAATTATCATTAATAAATAAATATGTATATATATTTATATTTCTTATTATTTTCATATATCTAAGATTCATATATATTTTTATTTTTATTTTTTTTTTTTATCTTAATTTTTTCTTTCTTTCTTTTTTTTTTTTTTTTTTTTTTTTTTTATTGAACAACTTACCATTTTCAGCTTTTATTAATAAAGCTTGAGTGGTTATACATAAAATGCTCAATAACCTATTTATTTTCATTTTTTAATATCTATTAATAATAAAAAGTATAATTTACAACAAGAACATAGAAATATATTAATATAGATTAATTAATAATTTTATAATAAAAGTAAAAAAAAAAAAAAAAAAATAGTTAATAGTTTGAAATATATATATATATATATATTTTTTTTCATTTAATATTTTTCATTTTTTTTATTTTATGAATATTAAACATTTAATTTAGAAATGATATAACAAATATATATTAAAATATTGTATTATTTTGCATATATGTATATTATTTTTAGAGATGCATTCATTTTTTAATAAGTATCTACTATAAAAGTATTTAAATACTCTTTATAAAAAATTTATCCACTCAAAAGGTAAATTTTTTTTTTTTCCTATTTCCTTTACGAATAAAAAGTTTTTTTTTTTATTTTAGATACTTTACAATTTATTAGGTTTTTTTTTTTTTCTATAATTATAATTATAATTTATTTATTTTTATTTTATTTTATTATGTTTTATTTTTATTTTTGTTTTTTATTTTTTTTTTTTTTTTTTAAGAAAAAAACAGAGAAAAAAAAAAAAAAATAAAAAAGATGATAAATGTTCATATATATATAAAATATATATATATATATTTTGTTTTTGTGAAAAACATTTCTAATAAAATTTTAATTTATGATTAAATTAAAATGAATAATTTTTGGATTAATTTATTTTTGGAATTAATATTTTAATTTATTATATTAAATATTAAATACTTTATCTTTATGTGAATAATCAATCACAAATATTGAAAATTTATTTGTTTGTTTACTTGTTTTATAAAATTATTAAAATAAAAAATAAAAAAAAAAAATTATTTAATACCAAGAAATCATCAAAATAGAAGTACTTTTATTGTTTTAGAATACATTTAACTTGTATAATCAAATAATCAAAGGTAATTTTCTTAATTCTTATCGATGATTTATGAAGTTATTTTTATTAAATTTTATTTAACAATAATAAATACAATAGTAAAGTTCGAATACTTTGTTGGACTTAATATGTTTTAATTAATAATATGATATGAAGAATATAAATTTAAACTATTCTATTCTCTTTAATTAGAAATGCGTCATATATTAAGGCTGTGGAATTAAAGCATAAATAATAATAATATTAAAATTTTTAATACACAAAATCTTTATATACACATACAAAAATATAAATGATGTATATAAGAAATAGAAAATTTTAAATCTTTATATATATTTATATATATTTTTATATATGTATCATATATATTTTATTATAATTAAAATAGAAAAATAAAAATTTAATTACATACAAAAATGGAAAGTAATTTATTATTAAACTACATTTGGTAACATTAAAAATTTAAAAAGGATAAGATTAGTAATATTTGCAAACTCAAAGTTAGATTTTTCTTTTTTTTTTTTTTTCTTTTTTATTTTTATTTTAAAAAAAAAAAAAAAAGAAAAATACGATTAGATTTTGATTTTTTTTTATTAAAATAAATACTATTTATATTATTATAGTATTCATGCATTACTATTAAAGATGTTACAATTAACTTAATAAAGAATTTTTTATTCCTATGAAAATATAATTATAAATAAAAAAGATAATCGTAAATAAAAAAAAAATAAAAATATAAAAATAATATAAATACCTAAATGTTGTTAAATATTTATCACCTTATTCTCATGAATATATAAATAATAAAATATATATATATATATTTTTAAAAAAAAAAAAAAAAAAATATATATATATATATATATTTATATGATAAACCCAATTTTAATAATGATTCATGTAATAATTAATATTATTAATCATCCTTTCTCGTTCCTTCGTTTTATTAGTATACCCATATAATTATTAATCGAATGTAGTATTTTTTATATATCT
Organism: Neocallimastix lanati (nom. inval.); assembly: GCA_016946835.1. NCBI lineage: Eukaryota > Fungi > Neocallimastigomycota > Neocallimastigomycetes > Neocallimastigales > Neocallimastigaceae > Neocallimastix > Neocallimastix lanati (nom. inval.). The sequence continues at coordinate 355,973 of JACVTC010000033.1, forward strand.
ATTTTATAATATATTCATATGATAAAAAAAAATGTTTAATAATGATTCAAGAATTAGTAAGCAAAGTTAGTTATAATTTAAATAATTGGAATTGATATAATATTAATAATAATAATAATAATAATAAAACAATTAATCATTTATTTATTTATTTAGTAATTGTATATATAATTTTTTTTTTTTTAAGTAGAATCACTAAAACATATGAAATCAATTATCTTTTACTAAAATAATATTATTCAATATTATTTAACTTTTATTTAATTGTTTTCTCAAGGTCAATTTATAAAAATATAAGAAATTTTCAAGGTATATTCATATGAAAATATCAAATTAATATATTGAAAAATATTAAGATTAAGATTAGCATAATTTTTTATATTTAGCATAAATTTAATGCATATTGCCAATGGTCATTTCATAATGTGGCGTATTGCAATAGGTAACATTTTTAAATAATAATATGTAATATTTAACTTAAAAATAAGTAAAAAAAATAGACAGCATTAGTAAAAAGTATAGAAATTAATATATTTAATTATAAAGGTATCTTTATAATTTTTTTTATTAAATAAGTAAATAAATAGATAGCATTAATAAAAATATAGTAATTAATATATCTAATTATAAAGGTATCCTTATAATTTTTTTTTTTAAAACTGAATAATTGTTTAAAGATATAAATATAAATACAAATATAATCAACTATAGAGTTAAAAATAAATATTAAATATGAAAATTTTTTTGTATTTTTTTATATTAATTTTTTTTTTTTTTTTTTTTAGCCTGACCATAATATATACATTTTCTTTTTCTGTATTACTCATCATATTTTATAATATTTTAATCCTTATATATAAATATGAATATAAATATAAATATATATTATTCTTTTCATTTTATTCCATTTAATATATTATTAAATTAATATCATATATGATATTTATACCCACAATTTTAATTTTTTAATTTTTTTTTTATTAATTTAATACTTTATATTATTGGTTACAATCACTATTATAATTATTATCATATATCACTTTAAATTAGTACTATATTAATATTATTTATAATTATAATCACTATTATTTATTTAAAATATTTATTTATTTGATTTATTATTGACTACCTAAAAAAGTTAATACTAAAAATGTTAATAATATGAATAGTATCTCATTTTTATTATTTAATAGAATATACTTTTTTTTTTTTTTTTTTTTTTTTGAAGAGGAGGAGGAATATAAATTTATATAATAGTACATCTTTTTTTCCTGTTTTTTTTTTTAATGTTTATATATATATAAATAATTTAAATGTAACAAAAAAATGTATATATATATAGTATAATTGATAATTGATAATTGTCTTTTATTTAGTAATAATTTATCATTTTTTTGTTTGAAAATATAATATAAATGTATAAAAAAATATGTATACATTTATAGTATAATTGATAACTGATAATTGTCTTTTATTTAGTAATAATTTATCATTTTTTGTCTGAATATATAATTTAAATGTAACAAGATGACATTTATAGTATAATTGATAATAAATTACATAATAAATAAATAAATATAAAAATGATTAAAAAGTGTTTTTTCATATTTATGTTTTATAGGAGGTAAATTTGTTCATACTTTTATTATATTTTTTTATTTATGATAACAATCCTTTTAAATATTTTGTGTAACTTGTATTTTTGTAACAAATATATTCACGTGATATCTGTTCTCTATATTCAGGACTTTTATGTGCAATAATTTATAAGCAGTGGATTTTTTTTAAATAGTAAAATTTATTAATAAAATTATTATAATTTTCGTATTATAATCAAATTAATAATTCTAATTTCTAAAATTTACAAAAGCGTCTCCATTTCTAATATTAAATATTTTAATCTATTTATATGAAATAGGTAATATATTAATAATATATTCTAATATATAGAACTATATAGATTCTATATGAATTAGAATTATAATAGTACTTAATTGAAATAAAATGAATTAAAATAAAAAAAAAAAAAATAGTTCTTATCAAAAAATAAAAAAAAAATATACATATATATATTTAATATTTAATAATTATCATTAAATATACAACTATACTTAACTACACATATTTGTTTTATATCAGTTCTATTTAACATGGTCATGAAAGGTACTCTCCACTTCTCTTCTTGTTTAACCATAATACTTAACCTACTATTATATTATTATAGGTAAACAATATATATCAGATTAATAGTCGGAGTCTCATTTGATTCTATTCTAACATTTAATTGTACTTTTTTTTTTTTAAAAAAACCGACCTTTTTCATTAAGAAAAATAAATAGAAATAGAAAGAAGAATAATTAAAAAGTTATTGTCTCTTATGTGTGATGGTGAATTGACATTCCACAAAAGATTGTCAGTTCATTTTCAATCTTAAAAACATATAAAAATAATATTAAAAATCAAAAAAATAATAGCAACCAAAGAAGGCATAACCATCAATATAAGAAGAAATCAATTAAATTATTTTTTTTTATAAATTCAATAAAACTATAATAATTTATAATAATAATAATAATAATAATAATAATAAACTACTTTAAAAAATACACCTGAAGGCAGCTCTGATAATGCCAACAATTATGATGAAGACTTTGATCTTTTGAAGATGTAAGAACACTTAATGTATCAGAGAAAACAAATTTATAAAAATATAGTTAAGAAATATAAATTTATAGGAAGTTATTTCAAGTAATAATAAACCTATTTATGATTTTGATAATATAATCAATAAATCAATCCACTTATATATTAATCATAATAAAGAAATAACAGATGAGGTTAAACAATGGTTTTATGATATAGGTATATAGGTGAAGAAGAATATGTAATAAATGCTAAATCTTTACTTTTAAACTTCAAATATGAATGAAGCAACAAAAAAAAAAAAATTGTGTTGTACAAATGATTATATTTGTCAATTTGAAGGTTTAGGATCACAAGCTTTAAAGTTAAGTTGTAGATGAGATTGCTTTGCTAATTTCTTCTTTCGCTGATACCTTGGTTAATATCCCATTTTTGTTGACTTGGACTTCCCAAATGCCTTAGTGCATCAGAACCTCTCCGGAAATCTTTAGAAAGACTATAACCTGAAAAATCCGACCCTAAGAATTTTATAATGAGAATGTCAACCTTTTTTTTTTTTTTTTTTTTTTTCATCTGTTTGAAGAAACAAGTTCATTGTTATTGTTTTTAATAGTATGAGAGACAGTGAAAAAAAAAATGTTTTACTAAAAAAAAAAAAAAAAAAAAAAAAAAAAAAAAAAAAAAATACAATAAGCTAGAAAAAGTTTTATTTTAATAAAAAAAAATGTTCACAAAAAATATTATTAGGTGATAAGAGAACAGGTAAAAATCAAGATTTATATTATGAATTGACTCTTCTGATGGAGAGAAAAAAAAAAAAAAAAAAAGAAAGATTAAAAAATTTTGGGATGAGTATAAAAAAAAATAAAAAAAAAAAAAAAAAAAAAAAAAAAAAAAAAAAAAAAATTAAAAAATTTTAGGATGAGTATAATAATAATAATCTAGGTACTTTCTTATCATCAAAATCTAATATCAAATTTCCCTCCCCTCTCCCCTCAAAACATTCAATTTCAAATAGTACTAAATCAATAGGAAATGGCATTATGTAGATAGTAAAATTAGATAAAAAAAAAAAAAAAAAGTATTGAACTATGACAAAGAAGATTTAGACCATTTTTTTTTTTTTTTTAATCAAAATAATTTACCTAACTACCTAGACTTACATTAACATAAAAAAAAATTTCCTCCATGGATAGACTCCAAAAAAAAAAAAAGTAAATAAATAAATATTGTAAAGAAAATAGCGTTGAAAAAGGGATATTTCTCTTCCATAGAGATAGCCCGGAAATTAATTGAAAAAGTTAGAAGAAAATAATAATAATAATAATAATAATAATAATGCACTTTGAAATTCAATAATAATAATAATAATGAAAAAAAAAAAAAAAAAAAAAAAAAAAAAAATATATATATATATACTTATGTATTAAGCTAAATTATCAGAAAAATTTTTTTTTGGAATTTTTTATTTTTTTATTTTTTTCTTTACTATTAAAACATGCTTGTTATATATATTATGATTCCACATTCAGGAAATCCTGCTCTTATTCCTGATGAAGTATTCTTTATTGAAATAAAATAAAAAAAAAAAAAAGTAAATATGAAACTTCTAAGGACTTTTTGGGAATGTGTATGCTACAAACAGAGACGGAACATCCTCATAAATTAAAAATTTAAACTATATTCGAGGAAGGGGATTTCTCTTGGATTTGATTAAAAAAAAAAAAAGGAATGTATTGAAGAAGAAGAAGAAGAAGAACCAGGAAAACTTTGAATAGTCAAAACAATAGTTTTCAAGATCTCCCCCCCCCCACTTTTTTTTCTCTATCTCTTTTTATGAAAATTGAAACATTGATGGAAAAAACATATGAAGAAAAAAAAAAAAAAAATTTAAATGATAACAATTATTTAAACGAAAATAATCACTTAAACGAAGGCAATAAAATTTGAAAGAAGATAATAAAATTAATGAAATATAATAAACGTTAAGTGAAGATAGCAATTTAAACAGGGATAATACTTTGAATGGAGGTAATAACTTTATGAAATTAACAATAAAAATAATATATAATAATAAAAACATTAAAAATTTAAATAAAAATTATAATGCCAATTAAAATTTATTTGTAAAAATAGTCATTCTATTGAAACTAATAATATAAATAAAGAAAAAAAATATATATATTTTTTTTTCTTTAACTTTCTCTTCAGAAGAAAATAAGGATGTCAAAAAAAAAAAAAAAAAAAAAAAAAAAAAGATAATTTAAATGAAAAAAAAAAAAAAGTGAACCATCAACAATTTTAGACGAGGAAAAAAAAAAAAAAAAAAAAAAAAAGTAATTAAACATTTTAAAATAAAGTATATATATATATATAAATAGTAGAAAGAAATATAAAAATCTAAGTAGAATAGGATGAGAGAGAATGAATTGCGTACACAGGGACTCAAGATTTCACAGATGATAAGAGTGTTCCAAAATCTACTTCGGGTGGAATTTATTTTAATAAGAAAAAAAGTCCTATATGTAGTAAAATATTCACAAGATATATATTCTATTTAAAAAATCATGAATGTACTCTCCACTAATCACCTTTTTAATCATAATATATACGTATTATATTAAATAAACATCAGACATATATTATTATTATTATTATTATTTTAGATTTTTTTTTTTCTTTCTTTATCAAAGGATAATTAAATCAAAGATAAAGGAAGCAAAAAAAAAAAAAAAAAAAAAAAAATATATATATATATATAATATTTTAATGAAAGTCTTTTTGATATTAATAAATTTTATAAAATTTTCTTATTAATAAAATTTATATATCATTTATATATATATGCATATATATTTAATGTTAAGGAGTCAATATAAGATATGATGTGTACACAACAAAATGTATTATTATTTAATTAAATTTAATTTATTATTTATTAATTTATATGATTTAAAAAAAGTATTTAAAAAGACTCAAAATATTAATTTCATAAAAAAATTTTCTTTTTATATTTTACATACAAATTATTACTTAATCAAATATTATAAATATTTATAATACTTTAATGTACAAAAGTTTAAATATTATGTTGAACTTTAACATTCCCCCTACATTAAGTATTATATAATATTTTAATTATTATATACAAGTTTTTTTTTTTTTTTTTTTTTAAAATATATATATATACAATTAAAGAAATATTATTCTTTGAAAATTAAATTTGTAAATTTTGTCATTTGTACTCCTGAGATACTTTTAGTTAATGGATCAGCTAACATGTTTTCAGTATTAATGTATTCTAATTCAATTTCGTTTTTCATAATCTCTTCTTGAATAAATTTATATCTTAAATCTATATGTTTACATCTTCCTTTAGAATTTGTATCTTGAGCAATTGCAATGCATGCCTTATTATCTACCATAATTTTAAATTTTATATCTTGATTAAATATTTCCTTAAATAAATTTTTGAACCATAAAGCTTGTTTAGTACATTCAGTTAAACTAACAAATTCAGCTTCAGCAGTAGATAAAGTTACGTTTTTCTGTAACTGAGATTTCCATGAAATAGGGCTTTTTCCAAGTAAAAATATATATCCACTTGTAGATCTTCTCGTCTTTTCATCGTTAGCAAAATCTGAATCTGAGTATCCGATAAATTTATTATTTTTATTATAATGTAAAGATTTATTTTTTGTACCATTTAAATATTGTAAGATGCTCATTAAATTTTTATAATCAGCTTCTGTTGGATTTTCACATATTCTTGATGCTTCACTTACAGAAAACATTATATCAGGCCTTGACTTTACAGCGATATATAGTAACGCACCAAGTAAAGATTTATATTCTTTTGGATCTATTAAATTTGAATTATTTCTTTCATGTTCTGTAATTTTCCTGCATGGTGTTTTAATTTGTTTTGTTTTCTTCATATTATATTTTTCTATTATTTTATTAATATAATCTATCTGATTTATTTTATAACCATCACTTGTTTTATAAATATTTATACCTATTATTTTAGTTGCATTAGAATCTTTAGAAATTTTATACTTATCTTTTAATTTGCTTACTGTATAGTTTATTTCATTTTTAATTCCTGTTATTAAAATATCATCTACATATAATGTTAGTAAACATGTTAATTTATTATTTTTATTATATTTCCCAAAGAGACATTTGTCAGTTTTGTAATTTCTAAAACCTATACTTACTAAGTAATTTGATATTTCATTATACCACATTCTTCCAGCCTGTTTTAAACCATAAAGAGCTTTTTTAAGTAGCCAGAATTTATTAGTATTAAAATTTTTATCACCATAAGGAATCTTTGTATAAATCTTTTCTTCCAAATTTGCATTCAAGTAAGCAGCTTTTATGTCCAATTGTTTCAAATCCCAGTTGAACTTTGATGCAATAGTGACCGTAAGTCTTAGACTATCTGCTTGGACTGTTGGGGAGTATGTCTCTATAAAGTCTTCTCCAGCAATTTGCTGACAACCAAGAGCCACTAATCTTGCCTTTTTCTTCTTTTTATCCTTTTCGGCAAAGACCCATTTAGTACCAATTATATTTGCGTCAGCTGGTATGTTTTTTACCACTTTCATAACATTGTTGTCGTACATATTTTTTAATTCGTCATCTATTGCTTCTTTCCATTCTTCACTTTCTGGTGAATTAATAGCTTGTTGATACGTTGTTGGGATATTTGTTTTAATATTTAAAATTTTAAATCTTTTATTACTTACTGATTGTAATTTTTCTTTTCTGGAAGTTAAATTTTCTTCATCTGAATCATCTGAATTATTGCTATGTGATCTTTTCTTGTTTATATATTTAAGTTTTCTTTCATTTAAAAATTCATTATCAGATTCACTATTATATTCATTTTCTTCTATTTTAGTTTTATTATTATTATTAATAATTTTATTACTATTATTATTATTGTCATTATTATAAATATCTTTGTAATTATCATAATTATTATTAATATCATTGATATAAATATCGTTGTTATTATCATAATTATTATTATAATTATTATTATTATTATTATTATTATTACTATAATTGCTATTATTATTATTATTATTATTATTACTATAATTGCTATTATTATTATTATTATTATTATTATTATTATTATTATTATTATTATTATTTAAAGGATTATTTAATTGTGAATGAATATTATTATTATCATTTATACTTTCCCCCTCAATTAAAGAATCCTTAAAATTAATAATAGAATCAATATATTTATCACAAAAGAATGTAGTATTAATAGTTCCAGGCATATCTTCCATAAAATAAACATCTCTTGAAGTAACTATAGAGTTAGTAGAAATATCTAAAATTTTGTAGCCAAGAGAGTCAGATGCATATCCTAAAAATATACCAGGTTTAGAGTTATTGTCAAATTTATTCGTTTTGTGATTGTTATAGAAAAATGCTTTACATCCAAAAACTTTAAGGTGAGAAATATCAACTGATTTATTGAAAAATAATTCATTTGGAATTTTATTATTAATACTCTGATGTGGATTCAAGTTATAGAGGTAAGCAGCACAAAGAATAGCGGAATCCCAAAACTTGTAGGGTAGCTTAGCAGAGTTTAATAGAGTAGATGCGCAACGATTAAGTGTTTGATTTAAGCGTTCAGCACGACCATTTTGTTGTGGGTAACCAGGAACTGAATGAATGAAATTAATTCCAAAATTTTCTAAATAGGTAGTTAAAGTTTTGTTGATATACTCAGTACCATTGTCAGATTTGAAATTTATAATTTTATATGAAGTAGTATTGGAAATAAATTTATGAAATTTAATAAATATGTTAGGAACATCAGACTTATTCTTGATAAGGTAGACCCAAATTTTTCTAGAGAAATCATCAAGAAAAGTAACATAATAATTGAAATCATTATATGATGTTTCCAATTTTCCAACTACATCAGAATGAACTAGTTCCATAGGTTTTGAAGCATTATTAGGGGAAGAGTAGAATGGTTTTCTCTTTAATTTAGTGATTTTGCATTGGCGACAATTTTTATCATTATGGTATTTAGTATGCTCAATGACAAAATCTTTGATATCATTAATATAAAAGTGTCCCAAACGAGCATGCCACAAGTTAGTATCAATGCTGAAAACATAATTCTTAGATATAGTATTATTTGAAGGTATTGTATCAAACACGAATAAATTTTCATCATTCGCAAAAATATTTGCAATTAACTTATTATTTTTGAATATTTGTAAACGGTCTTTGTTATTTACGCGTTTCATTATAATAGTGCATCCATTTTTTAATATTGAATGAGTGGAAATTAGATTGTTTTGAATATTTGACGCGTAATAAACATTTGATAATATAAAATCTTTATTTTTAAATTTACCATTGTAAGTACCTACATTTTCGACCTTGTCTAAATCACCATTTGGATAAATGATATTTTTATTATTTACTTTATTTATATTGTTTAAATTGTTGATGTTATTAGTTAAGTTGATGCCAGTACCACTATCAATAATCCAATGTGTGGAATTATTATTATTATTTATTGTTGTATAATTACAATTTTGAATTACTGAAATACTTCCTGTAAAATCAATGTATACCTCATCTTCATTTTCATTATTATTTCAAAAAAAATTATTGTTATTATTATTAGATTTATCATTGTTCTTATTAATAATATTTCCAGTGTAATAATTATTTTTGTTATTATATCTTTTATAATAATTTTTATTTTTGTAATTATTATTTTTATAATTTTTATCATTATCATCTGATTTATTATTTTCTCTAATTAAAAGATTATATTTACAATGATCAGTAGTGTGACCTTTAGTTTTGCATATATGACAATAATATTCGTTACGAATTTTATTAGTATTATTATAATTTTTATTATTATTTGGTTTATTTTTATTTATATTATTGACATTTGAATCGTTTATAACGGTAGTTTTTGACCTTAAAATTTCGGCTTTTTCAAAAAAGTCATGCCTTTTGTTTAATTCTTTAATAAGATCATCAAAAGTTTTATAACTATAAATTGGTGGTGAATTTATACCAATTCTATCTAATTCATTTACTGCAAATAAAAGTTTAGTTTCCTCATCAAAAGGAATTCTTTTTAATTTATTAGATTCAAATTTATGTTGTTCGAAAAGATTGTTTAATTCATTAATATATTGAATATAGTCATTGTTTATTAACTTAAGATTAATAATTTTATATTCAAGAATATTTAATAGTGCTTGGCCAGATTGATAGAAACGGTTTTTTAATCTATCAATCATACTATAAGCAGTTTTACATCCTCGTAAATATTCTTGGTTTGATTTTTCTAAACTATTTATTATGATAGATTGAACCGCATTATCCGATTTTATTTGACCTCTGTTCATATTTGAATATTGGATTTCTTTTTCAATATAAATATCTAAATCATTGGCAATGAGATGCCTCTTTAAAGGCTCATACCAATCTAAGAAATTTTCTTTATTTAATACGAAATCTTTAATTTCAAAAACAGATTTAGTTATATTTCCATAATATTTGTTTATGATAATCCTTTTATCATTGGATTCATCATCTTCATATGAAGAAATCGATTCATCGTCCTTATTTTCAGTTGGATTCGATGAACTCGAACTCTCTTCAATATGATTATTATTGTTATTCTTTCTTTTAGCCATTCTTTGGAACATTAATATAAAATAATTAATTATATTATAAAGTCATTAAAATCATTAAAATGTTTTAAAAATTAAAATTAATAATAGGTCTCTTGATATATGAGACTCTTAATCTGTTAAGGAGTCAATATAAGATATGATGTGTACACAACAAAATGTATTATTATTTAATTAAATTTAATTTATTATTTATTAATTTATATGATTTAAAAAAAGTATTTAAAAAGACTCAAAATATTAATTTCATAAAAAAATTTTCTTTTTATATTTTACATACAAATTATTACTTAATCAAATATTATAAATATTTATAATACTTTAATGTACAAAAGTTTAAATATTATGTTGAACTTTAACATTTAATATGTTATTTAATAATGTAATATAAATTATATTTTGTTAATATTTTAATTTTATTTTCTTAAAATTTTTATATAATTAATAGATAGTTTTCAAATATATATATAAAATAGAAGTGTATATTGGATATAATTATTCTTTGTCTTTTACATTTTTATTGTATTTTTACTTTCTTTGATTGATTTCTTTTAAATAAAATTAATATACATATATATATACATATATATATTGTATTAATTGAAATCTTTTTATAATGTAATAATTTATCTTTTTTCTTTTTTCTTTTTTTTTTTTTTTTTTTTTTTTTTTTTTTTCATTTTTCATTTTTTATTTCTATTTCTTCTCTTTTCTTAACAATTATTATTATAATTATTATAATTATAATTATAATTATTATTATTATTATTATTATTTTATTTTAGACCAGAAAATGAATACATTTTTCAGTTAAACATAGTAAAGGAGGGAAAATATATTATAAATATATTAAAAAAAAAAAAAAAAATATATATATATATATATAATAAAAAATAAAAAATAAAAAAAAAAAAATAAAAAATAAAAAAAAGTGAAAAAAGTATTCTATTTAAAATAAAATTATATAAAAAATAAAATTATATAAAAAATAAAATTATATAAAAAATAAAATTATATAAAAAATAAAATTATATAAAAAATAAAGTTATGTAAAAAATAAATGTAATACAATGAAAAGCATTATTTCAAATAACAAAAAAGAAAGTAAACATCTGTAAAGTATAATAATTAATAATTATTATAAAGCAAAAAATAAAACAAATATAAAAAATAAAATTTTATAATTTTTTTTAAAAAAATAATAATAGTTATAATTATAATATAAAAATTATTTATTATAACTTGAATAATTAACAATTAAAATATACATATATATATTTTTTTTATTCAATATAAGTCTTTTTTTTTTTTTTTTTTTTTTTTTTTTTTTTTGTATTTTTATTAATTTCAATATATAAGTCTTTTTTTTTTTTTTTTTTGTATTTTTATAATTAACAATAAAAATATACATATATATATAAGTCTTTTTTTTTTTTTTTTGGTTTATAAAATATTAAATAATAATCTTTTATTATTAAAATTATTAAAAAAGTATAATTAATAATTAAATAATTTATTATTATTATTTTTTTTTTTTTTACAGCGGTAATTATTGAGAATTTTAAACTTTATTTATTTATTCATTGATTAATTATATGAATATTTTTTTTTTTTTTTTTATAAAATAAATATTATTTGATCAATTTTAAACATAATAATATTTAATATTTTTAAATAGTAATGTAATATAAAATAAACCTAATAAAAAAAAAAAAAAAAAAAAAAAAAAAAAAAAAAAAAAAAAAAGAAAAAGCAAGTAATATTCAAAATAAAGTGTATAAATAAATTCAGAAAAAAAAAAAAAGAGTTCATAGGCAATGAAATGAACCTCACCACCAAAATGATAAGATTTCAGGTTTTTTTTAAAAAAAAAAAAGGAATTTTTTATTCCGAATTAGGGGTTGAATTGAATTGACTTTCTTTTCTTTTTTTTTTCTTTCTTTGAAAGAAATTATTGATCTTCATCTTCTTTTCCTTCAAAGGTATTGGGCCTCTGCTAGCCTATCCTTACTTAACATTTTTTTTTTTTTTTTTTTTTTTTAAGGGATGACACCTCCTTGATTAGTTTGCACATATATCATACCATCTGAAAATAGTAAATCCTTATCGAGTACTAGCTCTCAACCTAATTTCTGTATATAAAGAGAGCGATAGATCGCACCAAGAATGGCGTGTTTTTTTTTTTTTTTTTTTTTTTTTTTTTTTTTTTTTTTTTTTTTTTTTTTTATTTTGGAATTTAATTCACTAGAAATGATTTAGTTATAAAACAAAAACATCTCATTCCTTTTTCCCTTTTTTATTTTTTTTATTTTTTTTTTTTTTTTTTATAATTTAAATCAATAATGTTTGCATCTCTTCCGCCAATGAAGCAAATTATATAATCGATATCACGTCACATATATATTTACACACACTCATTATTCAGTAAATCACTTAAATTAACATGATTTTCACCAATAGACCTATTCACTACATTATTAGTAAACGATACTTTTATTTTCACTATCATTAATATAAAAAAAATTCCTATTTTCGCTATCTATACTATGCCTCTATCTTTAACAATACAATTCCTTATTGTTTATTTTATTATTAAGAGTTATATTCTTCGTTACTACGATCAGAATCAGTACTTGTACCTTGATTCTACATTATTCATATCAGGGATTGCAGTGTTTACCTTTACTATTTAATATTGGACAATATTTAGTAATTACAAAAAAAAAATAAAAAGAAAAAAAATAAAAAAAAAAAAATTTTTTTCATAAATAATTTTCAATATCCATTAAACTATTTCATTCGAAATTCAGGGAAAAGATAACATTTTAGAAAATCAATATTCCAATCGAGTATTACTATCTTTTCTATAATAACAAGGACGACGTAGTGTTGATTGATTTTTCCTGTCCTATCTCTATCCTAGTAAAAAAAAAACTTTACAACGGCTTTTTTTTTTTTATTTTGATGATGGAAATTTTATCAATAATTAACTATTATTATGCATATATTAATATATATATATATATATTCAATACATAGTTATACTAATCCTAGCTAGTTTATAACAGTATATAGTTAATTAAAATAATATACTAATTATTGAATTAATTAATTAATGATATATATACATTGATATAATAACTAGCTAGGATTGCAATATAATATGCATATACACATATACATGCAAAACATAATCAACATATATTCTATCATTCAATGTATATAAACTATTGCATTTATAGCTAATATATATTAAAATAAATAAATAATAATAATAATAATAATAATAATAATAGTAATTTTTTTTTTTTTTTTTTTTTTTTTTTTTTTTTTTTTTTTTTAGACAGGGAAGAAAATACACTGCCATAACTTTATTAATTTTATTATAAAAAAAAAATAAAAAAATACATGTAGGTGAAAAGTACATTTGAAATTAAAAATAAAAATAAAAGTTTAAAAAATAAAAAAAAAAAAAGGGAAAAAATACTATGTATTTCGGCAAGTTATACTCTGCGGGAATTTTTTCCCTTCCTAACAATTAAAAGAAAATAATAAAACCTAGAAGTAACATCTTTAACATAGAGATTAGTGATGGTGTCCACTAAACTCTCCCCGGATTCATCATTTACTGAACTACTAGGGCGAGATTCATCCTTCGTAGAAATAGATGATGATCCTGTATTATCATTAAGCCTTATCAGTACGACGTCGACGCTCTGCTCTTGGTTAAGTTTGGTATTTTGGAATACCTATCAAATAATAGCTCAAGCAAACGAACTACTTATGATAGGTATTGCCCTTGTTAAGAATTCCGCCAAGCCCACAATTTTTGGAACAGGTGACTCAGATGAACCTTTGAAACGTAGTTCATTTAATTGTTTCTGTTCCCCACTATCGAAATGTAGCTCATTTAAAGCTAAAGTTCCACCAAGAAGGAACAAGTATATATAATGATTGATATAATCAACAAAATCAAAAATATAGTCGTTGTTTTTCTGAAAAGGGTTTACCGTTTTTAGAGAAGGAACCTATATACCAAAATAGACCAGTATTAATTAATCTTTTGAATTCTAGTCGTTCTAGATTTGTTTGAACCAAGAAGAGAAGAATTTTTTTTTTTTTTTTTTTTTTAACAGCAGCAAACTTGTTTCATCTTTATTAATTAAATATTTGAAAAGAATAACTAAGTAGATGGGAATAATAAATAACTTTACTAATAACAAAGATGATTAATAATACATGATGAGTGATGAGTTTTTCCATTTTCTAAGGCAGCGTAAATTGAGATATAGCTGAAAGAGGAGGTATTCTCAATTCACGAGTTAATATCATAGAGACTAATATAAGAATTAAAATGATGATGATGATGATGATGATGACGATGGAAATTTTTATCTATAACTAACCGTAATATAAATAATACACCCTATTTTGAATGAATTGATGAAAATTGAAAATTAAAAAATAATAATTTTCAAATAAATTTACTTTATTTCTTTATTTTTATTTTTATTTTTTATTTTTTTATTTTTATTTTAATATATATATATAATCTTTTTAATAAATAAATGATTTAGTATAAATTAGTTTTTTTTTTTTTTTATATTTTAATAAATTATTTAGAATGAATGAATATTTTTTTTTTATAAATAAATTATTTGGTAATAAAACTTTTTTTTTTTTTTTATTAAATCTATTTAAATTTATAATTATAACAATTATTTTTTTTTAATAATTTTTTTTTTTTTGTTTTTTTTTATAAATTTTTAAAATTTTTTTTATTATTTATTTTTTAAATTTTTATATAAATATTTTTTTTTTTATAATTTTAAATATTAATATATTTATTTTTTATTTATTTACTATTTAAATTTTTGTTTATGATTATTTTTAAATTGTTGTTTTAGTTTTTGTTATATAAACAATTATTTAAAAATGAAATTTACAAAAAAAAAAAAAAAAAAAAATTTTTTTTTTTTTTTTTTTAATTTATTTATTCTATTTATTAACATTTTTAATTAATTTTTCCATACGGATTCTAATTATTATTTTTTTTTTTTTCTTTCTTAAATATAAAAAAGAAAATATTTCTAAAAAAAAAAAAAGTACATAATTATTATATATATAAATATATATATAAAAAGGGTTTTTTATTTGATAAAAAAAAATTATAAGATTAAAAATCAAAAAAAAAAAAAAAAATTTAAATTTATATATGGTTTTCTCGATTTTAAAAAATAATTAGATCGCTTTTATTAAATATTTTTTTTTTTTAATTTTCAATACTTCCTTCTTATTTTATTTTTTTTTTTTAGAAATCCTCTATTTTTAGTTTTTTATATTTTTAATTTCATATTATATTATTAAAAAAATAAAAAAAATTTTTTTTTATTAATATAATATTAAAGTAACGAAAAGAACAATCAATGATGATAATACACTATATGAAATTGTTCCTACAGCAGAAGATTCGCTCTTTGAATCATTCTTATTTTGAGATGGGTTCTCAACGACACCAATATCTTCAACGTGAGCTGCTGGTACTTGGATACCTAATTCAGTAGTTAAACTGCTAATTCTATTGTTAAGGAAATACTTTATTGGGTACATATCAATACCAACAGGTTGGTCACTAGTAACATGACTTTCGAAATCTTCTGGAGTGAATTTAATATCAGCATCAATAACTGGTTTTGGATTAACTCTTGGAAGAGTCATATCCCATTGAGCATCTTCTCTAATAAGATCAGCTAAAGATTTAAGACGAGCATTGAAAACTTCTGGATGTAAAGCAGTAGATAAAAGACGTTCGATAATCTTTTTGAATTTTTCTTCATTTTCTGGATGACTACGAATAGCATCAAGTGGTCCTCTGGCCTTCGTTACACCTTCATCAAAGAGTGGTGGATATTGAGCTAAGGATGTATTTAATAAGGCATCTGGTTCACCACCAACACCAAAACTAAAGTGGAAATCAGCATCATGGAAGTACCATTTATTCTTTGTAAGATCCTTAAAGACATAGTAATTACCTGGCTTAACCCAGTAGTTATCTATACCTCCAGAAACAAATTCCATAGCCATATATTTTAAGAAAGAATCAATATCTAATGACATTTCAGATATGGTACCAGTTCCATAATCATTAATTTCTTTAAGTAATGGAAGAAGTTCTTGTTGAACATGAACGGTATTTTCTACAGTTTCATCATCTCCTTTGTAAGTATAAATGGCATACATTGGATTAGTCATATCTTCACCGTAATAACCTAAATCACCATAAGTAATACCAATTGGACAATCTGGACAGTAATCAGCCTTGAAAATTGGGTTCATAACATCAGCTGGATACTTTTCACCCTTATTAAAGGTTTCTCTTAAATAACGGCCACTTGGAATATCATCTGAAATATCAAATAAACCAATTGGTTCATTATTAATGAATACACGAGTTAATTTATTTTGAGCAGCTGGAACACCAAGAGAATTTAAAACATCACCATAAAGTTTATCTCTTAAATAAGAAGGATCCATATGCTCAGCACGTAACTTTACAGTAGAACGATCAAAGAGTTCCTTATTATTATCATCTTTTAAATTTTTAAGTGTGTAACTAAGTTTTGGAACACCTCTTGTAGATTGACCACTAAGGGATAATATAGCTTGATTGAATTTTCTTACACCATATGGAGAAGCATAGGTAACTTTAGCTTCTGCTTTAATTTCTTTGTTTTCAGTATCATTGTACATTTGTTGTAAAATATTTGGATCACATTCAATAAGAATTGTAGAAACATGAGTATCATCATATAATTTTGATGGAACATAATATTCAAAGCTTTCAAAAGCCTTTGGTAAAAGAGGATGTTCTTTTACTGTAATACTTCTATTAAAGAATTCATTAAGAGCTTTTTCACCTTCATTACGAACACGTTCAAATTGTTCAGCTTCTGCATTACCATTTCCACTATCTAAAATATAATTATATTTTACTGGGAAAGAATCTACATCAACTTTAACTTTATAAAGTGGTGCTCTATCTGGATCTAATTCCATTTGATATTGTTGACCTCCAATATTAAGAATTGGAGTGCCATTTACAGCTAATACCTTAAAGGTAACTATTTTTTTATTTTTATTTTTTTTTATGATATACATTATAAAATAATATTAATAAAACATTATAATATTACTATTTCAATTTCATTCTATTTTTTTTTTATTCAAATTTGTTATAACTTACCACTTTCTGCATTAGATAATAATGATTGTGCTGTTAATAATAAAATACTTATAGTCTTGTTGAATTTCATTTTTACAATTTTTTTTTTTTTTATCTTTTTATAATATTATTTATTTTTGTTAATATATCTTTTTTTATTTTTATTTTTTATTTATACATATATATATACAATTAAATATTTTTATTTAAATTTATATTTATCTTGTATATATATATTTCAGAGAATAAATATTTTTGAAACTTTTTAATTTTTGATATCTGTTATTACTTTTTTTTTTTTTTTTGAAAAAAAAAAATTTTGTACAATTATTTGATTTTTTATTTTTATATTATTTTATATTATTAATATTTTTTTTTTTTTTTACTTCTTATTCTATTTTGTTTTATTATAAAGGACTCTCAAAATATACAATCCTTTTTTTATTTATTTATTTATTATTTTATTTAGAAGTAATAAAAAAAAGAATTATTTCAAAGATTTCAAATTTTAAAATATTTTTAAATGATGAAACTATTTTATGCTTTTATATGAAATTTAATTTATAAAAAGAATCAATATATTTGAAATTTATTCATATATTAAATTTAATATAATTTTAATTTATTCATTTAAATAATACTATTATTCTAAATATTTTTTTTAAAAAAAAAATATAAAAAATATATATTTATATATATATATACATATTCTCAATAATTTATTTATGATAAAAAGCTTTATTGTAATGTTTAAAATAATAATAAAAATTAATATAGTAAATTTAATTTTAATTAAATAAAAAATAAAGAATTACTATATATGAAATGATGATAAATAATAATAATAAAAGAAAAAAAGACCGTTTTTTCAATTCGTATAACGCTATATTAATTTTTTTTTTTTTTCATTTTTCATTTTTTATATTATATTAAATAGTATTAAAGTTCATTAAATATAAAAAAAGTTCCTTATTAAGAAATTAAATAGTATAAATTAAATGATTATTAATTTATATTATTTAAATTATCCTTTTAATTGATTTATTATTTATTAAAATTTATTATTAAATCTATAAATTTATTTAATTATTATATTTTAAACTTGTATTACCATATTACCATATACTATTTATTTATTTATTTATTTATTATTTATTTATTTATTTATTTATGTATTATTTATTTATTAATTATTTATTTATTTACTTTTTTCATTATATATATATTCAAAATTTTGAATGTATAAAAGTTAATTTATTATTTCATTTCAATTATAGAGTATTGTAATTTTTAATAGTTTTTATTTTATTTCTCATATTAATTATATTAAAAAAACAATATAATAATATAATAATAATAACAATAATAAAGAATCATATGAAAAATAATTATTATTATGAAAAACAATATTTAATAATTTTTTATCATATTTTTTTATTCTCTTTTTAGATTTGTCACTTCATGAAATAATGAAATATAGTGAAAAAACATAAAATAAAAAAAATAAAAAAATAAATATATAATAATATAATAATAAAAATTTCATTTGTTAATTTCAAAAAGAAAAAAAAATTATTTTGTAGATAATAAAATATTTTTTGTATATTATAAAAAATGAACACAATTTTTTTTTATATATAAAATAAGATTAAGTAGAAAAATAAAAATAAAAAAATAAAAAAAAAAAAATTAAATAAAAAAAATAAAAAAAATAAAAAAAATAAAAAAAATAAAAAAATTAAATAAAAAAATAAAAAAAATAAAAATAAAAAAAAAAGGTAAATATCCATAATTAATTTATTATATATATTAAAATTTTATATCATCAAATTCATTTATTAATTAATTATCAACCATGTTTTAACAAGGTTCAAAATCAGATATTCTTTTTATATATAATAAACATTAATATTTATCTAGTATTATAATAAATTAATAAATATTTATCTAATATATTAAATTATATAATAATAGTATAAATTTTATTGATTTATTTATATAAAGTAATAAAATATAAATTAAAAAAAAAATAAATTAAAGCACTAAACCTTAATATATATATTTCTTTACTTGGCATTTATTATGTAACACTATTTTATAATATTTTTATTTAAAAATAATATAATACTATATAAAAAATATTTATTGAATCAAATAACTATAATAAATATTTATTTAATTAATGGAATATATTATATATAAAATAAAATATATTCTTTACAATGTTCTAAATATATATATGTAATATATTTATTTATTATTTTTTTTCACAATAAATTTCTAATTAATTAAATTTTATATTAATAATATATTAAAATTATAGAATGTAATACATTAATAATAATAATAGATATAAATGAACTAAATATAAAAAAAAATATTTATATAAAAAGATAAAAATAATATAAACAAACTATTATTTAAAACATAAATTTTAATAATAGTTGATCATATTATTGAATGTATATTGATACATTCAATATAATATAATAATTTAATATAATAATATAATATAATAATATAATATAATAATTTTGTTTAAGGATTTTTAATAACATTCAAAGTTTTTCTTTTTTTTTTTTTTTTAATATAATTATTATAATTATTATGGTATATATTAAAAATTAATTTTTACTATAATTAATCGTTTATCTATTTTAGGAGTTTGTTTTATGTTTTACAATATGAAACAGTGCAAAATATATTCATACGCCACATGATATACATTTTTGATATCTAAAATGGCTTTTTCTCCATATGTAAATAGGCAATAATTTTAATTGATATGATTAAACATAATAATTTTTGTATAAATAAAAAATGTATTGTATTACAGACATGTATTTATTAATAAAAAGAAGACAAAATAAAAAATGTTTCTATTAAATATTAAATATTATAAAATATGTTTCTAGTAAATATGTTTCAATTAGTATATATATTATTACATTTATTAACAATGAAATCTAATATATCTGTACGGAGAAAAAAAATATATTTATAAAAAAAAAAAAAAAAAAAAAAGATTAATGAAACTACCCTAAAGAATTAATATTGAAATAAATTAACCATAAATATGAAACATGTTCATTAAGAAAAAAATAATAATAAAAAATAAAAATAAATATAAATATATTATATATATGTATATAATATATATGATATTCTAATTAGAAATAAATAAAAATTGAAAACATTTTGAAAACTATAAAAAAAAAAAAATGTAATAATACAAAATGAAACCATAAATATAACATAACAATTCAATAATTAAAAAATAATAATAATAATAATAATAAGATATACACTGTCTGTTCAAGTAACATTTTCTCCTATAAATTATAAAAAAAACATTTTTCAATGTTGTCTATTTATTTTAATTAAATAAAAAATATATATATATAAATATATATATATATAAAAAAAAGCTATAAATGGTTAAATAAATATATTTTATCTACCGTTTGTTCGATTGATAAAATAAAATTATATTATTATTTAACCATTTAGAAGCATTGATATTTATATATATATTTTATATATTTTATATATATTATATTTTATTTATTTGAGTGATAATTAAACTTTGGTTAAAACTATAAATGGTTTAATGAAAAATAAAAAAGCTTTTCTGTTTAAATAAAAATAAAAATAAATTGTATATAAATACGCATTATTAAGTAAAAAAAATATTAATATAAAATTAGAATAAACAGAAAATAAAAGTGTATAATAATAATAATATTAATACTAATAATAATAATAAACCTTTTTCTGTTTAAATAAAAATAAAAATAAATTGTATATCCATGTTCATAATAACTGTAGATAGTTTAAATAAATAAATAAAAGCTTATCAAATAATAAATTATCAAAATACTAATAGTATAAAAAAATAATAATAATAATAAAGAGACACTTTTCAAATAAATTAGTATAGTATAATTAAAACTTTTATTTTTTATTTTTTATTTTTTTATTTTTGTTTTTCACATCATATTAATTTAATGGTATTACTTGTTTAAAAAAAAAAATAATTTAAAAACCAAAAAAAATAATAATAATAATAAAGTATCAAAGATAAATTTAAAATTGTAATCCTTGAAATAAAGTAAAAAAAAAAAAAAAAGTTACCCCATGCAAGGCTTTTAAAATTTTTATTACCATTAATGATATCTTTAATTTTATCTATAAATAATTAATTTATGTTTAATGATTATTACCTAATATTCCTGAATATATTAATATTAATATATATTTATTAGTAATATATATTTATTAGTATTATTATTATTATTTTTTTTTTTTTTTCTAAAAAAAAAAATATTATTTATCTAAAATAAAAATTGCTGAGAATTAATTAATATAATAAAAAAAAAAAAAGAAAAAAAGGAAAAAATATTAGTAGATAAGATTCTGCACATGTTGGATAAGAGAGTGTGTTATTAAAAAATTTAAATTAATAATTTCCTTTTATACTCTACTATAAATTTTATTTGTAATTAAAAAATAATATACAAAATTTTTTAAATTAATTTTTTTAATTTATTTAGATATTTATTTAAATATTAATTAATTCATTTGTTTATATATATATATATTTATTTATTTATTTTATTTATTTATTTATTTATTTATTTATTTATTTATTTATTATTTATTACATTTTTTTTTTTTTTTAATATTCAAAAAGTAAAAACATTAAAAAATAATATAAAAAAATATATAATAATAAATAAATAAAACCATAATTTTTACTTATTAAGGGTAACTGAATATCTTAACGGAGATTTTGACTTTAATAAATTTAAATTGGTATCTAATGTATATATAAGAGACCAAGCTTAAAAAATAATTCAAAAAGTATATAAATCATTTTCTGTTATTTATTTATTCTTTATTTTTATTTTTATCTTCATTTTATTATTAGCAGCTGTATCCAGCTTAATTATTACCATTTAAATTACTACTGTCATATGCACTATTTTAAATATTATAATTATTATTATTATTATTATTATTATTATTATTATTATTATTATTACTATTATTAAAAATTTGTATTTAATATTATTAATAGTAGTAATTATTTTTTTAAATATTTAATTATATATCAATTATTTATGAATATTTAATTATTATCAATAGTATATATTATTACATTTATAAATATTTAATTAGTATTACTAGTATATATTGTTGCATTTATAAATATTTAATTAGTATTTTTCTATATTATTATTTTTCTATATTAAATTATTATTTTCTATTTAATTAACACTAATCTTTTCTTTATTTATTTTTTGTTATTTCATAATATTTTCATAATATTTTCATAATATTTTTCACTTTATTTTTTGTTATATCATAATATTTCCATAATATTTTTCAATTAATGTTTTGATAATTTTAACATTATTATTGTTTCAATAATTATCATCATTATTACTATTCATTTATTCATTTTATTATTATTACAACCTTCCTATTAAATTAATTATTATTACAAGTTCTATTTTAATTAATTTAACTATTATATTATTATTATATATTCCATTTTAATTTAATTATAATATTTTTTATTAAAATTATGATTAAAGCCTTCAATTATTATTATTATGATTATGACTTCAATATTTATTATTAAAAGATATTTTTAATATTAATTATTATAATATATTAATTTAATTTTTACTATTATTTCACAAATTAAATTAATAATTTGTGAAATAAATATACAATACCAATGCCAAAAAATCAAGGATTAGGTATTGCATGATATTATATTATAGAATTGATAAAAAAAAATTTGGATGTGAATTTAAATTAAATACTTTTACATTATTTATTTGTTAAATGACGTGACTTTTAAAATAGATGCTTTTTTTTTTATGCATATGAAAAATATTAACATAAAAAAAAATAATTTAAAAAATATTAAATAATAAATTAATAATAAATGGTAAAACTAACAATAATTAACAATTTACAATAATAATAATAAAAAATTAAGAAGAAAAAAAAAATATATCATTACTATTATTATCACATAGTTATAATAATAGCAATGTTAAATACTATCACGTAGTTACAATAGCTATAATAATACTAATTATAAATTTCATTTTATAATAATTAAAGGTATAAAACAACAGTTAAAATAAAAATAATTAGAATAATTACTAATAAATTGTTAATTAATATTTTAATTATAGTTAATAATAATAGTTAATAATAAAAATTATAATTAATTTATTAATAAATTAATTTATTAATTAATAATAAATATTTTCTTTTATAAAAATATTTTTAGTCCTATTTATTATTCATTTTAAAACTTCATATGATATTTGTTAAAAAAAAAAAAACTCTTAATGTTTCTCTTTATTTAATTTATTTTATTTATTTGAAGTAGATGACTTTTTTTTTTTAAGAATTACATAATTTAATGATATTTATAAATATGAAATACATTTGATGGACTGTTCATATTTCAATACATTAGATACTTTTTTTTTTATATATGTTAATGATATAAAAGAGACTTATTGAAAATGAAAATATATATATATATATATATATTTTTAAAAACTACGTAGACTCTATATTATTAATGGAAAGTGTTACATTATGTAAGGTTATATTTCTTAAAGTTAAAATAAAAATATAAACTATTCTTGAAATCTATAAAAAGTAGTTAAAAAAAAAAATAAATAAAATAAAATTGAAAAGTTTTATAAAATCTTTAAATATATAAATAAAATATTCTTTAAAAATAAAATATTTAAGTAAATGTTTTAGAAAAAATAAATTTTTTTTTTTTTTTTTTTTTTTTTTTTTTTTTTTTAACCTTCATTTGTTTATTAATTTTATAGTATTCCTAAAAATTAAAGATCTAAATATTAAAAAAAAAAAATGTTATTAAAAATATTTAATTATTATTTTTATTATACATTTTAAAAGAAAACTTTTGTTTTATGGTATAAAAGCTATTAATAAAAATAAAAATGTTTAACAGAAAATTTATTTTTACCGTATTCACAAAATTTAATGATATAGATATAAAAGTTTTTTAATAAAAATTTAAAAATAAAAATAATAATAAAATAAAAGTTTTTTTAATAAAAATGTAAAAATAAAAATAATAGTAAAATAATTATTTTGAAATATTTAATGAATATTTAATGATAAAATAATTATTTTGAAATATTTAATGAATATTTAATGATAAAATAATTATTTGGAAATATTTAATGAATATTTAATGATAAAATAATTATTTGGAAATATTTAATGAATATTTAATGATAAAATAATTATTTTGAAATATTTAATGAATATTTAATGATAAAATAATTATTAATATTTAATGAATATTTAATGATAAAATAATTATTTGGAAATATTTAATGAATATTTAATGATAAAATAATTATTTGGAAATATTTAATGAATATTTAATGATAAAATAATTATTTTGAAATATTTAATGAATATGTAATGATAAAATAATTATTTGGAAATATTTAATGAATATTTAATGATAAAATAATTATTTTGAAATATTTAATGAATATTTAATGATAAAGATATTTTTAATACTTTTTTTTTTTTTTTTAAAAAATTAAAATTTTAAAAAAATATTAAAATTTTAAGCATATCTTGATTAAGAATAATTTCAACTATTAATAAATATTTTTGTACGACAGAATTCTAATAATTTTTTTTTTTTTTTTTTTTATTAATTGATCATTACACAAATACAAATCAGTATTATTTAAATTAATTTAAAAATATTTTAAACCGTCCTTCCAACCATATCAATTTCTATTATCAATTCATTTGAATTCCATGATTTTGTATTTTTTTTTTTTTTTTTTTTTTTTTTTTTTTTTAATTGAAATCTTGATTTCATCAATTTTTCCTAATTCTTTAAATTTTTTTTTGTTTTTGTTTTAATGCCTATATTAATTTATAAAAAGAATTTTTTTTTTTTTTTTTTTTTTTTTTTTGAAAATTAATAAAATATTTTAAATAATTATTGAAAAATGTTGATGGCTTATTTGTTATATACTTTCTATTATTATAATAATTCCAATTTTTATAATTTTTTTTTTAAAAAAGAAAAGCTCGAAATCATTTTATAATAAATAGATATATTTTTATATTTTTTACTTTATAATAACATAATTCAATTATTTTTTTTTTTTTTTTTTTTTTTTTTTTTTTTTTTTTTTTTGAAACTCTAATGTTCTTTTATCGTGTCAAATACAGTATTTAATATTTATATTAGGAAATATTTTTTCTGCTGTATTAGATATGCTTTTTTTTATTTTTTAAATCATAATGAAAAAAAATTTTTTTTTGTAATTATAGTATTATTGCTATGTTTATTATTTTACTTTTTTTTTTAATTTCTTCAAATAATATCTCGTAGGTAGCTTTTTCTTTATTTTTTAATATCAAAAAAAGAAATAGTATAAAAACAAATTAAATCTTTAATATAAGTTCTAGTAATGAACATTTGATAAACTAAATTTAGGTGAAATATAAAAAAGTACCATCTTCAAATATATTGTCATTATATTTCATAAATTATTTTTTTTTTGTTTGGAATGGGAATTGGAAGATGATTTAAATTTGGATTTTTTAAATATCAAAAAAAAAAAAAAAAAAAAAAAAAAAAAAAAAAAAATTTCACATTTCTTAACTGTTTCATTAATATTTTGAATTCATCAGGCGTTTTTCATCAAACCATGGTTACATTAAGATCAAGGAGGTAGTTGCTTTACTTACTTATATTTCTTGTTATTTGAGATTTAATTTTATGATTTTACAATCATTATAATTATATTGAATTTTTTTTTCAAGATGATTAATGTAAACTTTCATATTTTTAAAATTTTTCCTTTTATCATTTACAATAATGAAAGATTTGCATTTATTTAAAGTTTTTTCTTATTTAGTACCTCTATTTACTTAAGAATTTTTTTTTTTCATCTACAGGGATATTTAATTTAATTTTTTAAATTGTTTATCTATGTGTTTTTTTTTTTTTTTTTTTTTTTATTTTTTTTTATTTTTTTTTTTATTTTTTTTAAGTTTTTTTAAGTTTTTTTTTTTTTTTTTATTTTTTATTTTATTTTAGACTTCTTTATCTTATTCCTTATTTTTTTTTCTGGAATAAAAATTCTATGGTTTCTAATTTCTTTCTTCATATCTTCTAATATTTTATCAACATCATCTAAAATACTGTATTTTTATTTTTCAAGAAGTTTATTTATATCTCTGGTAGCCTTTTGAATAGATAGTTTAATTTTTCCCTGTTACTAAGCTTATTTAATATATTTAATTTATTTATTATTATTATTTTTTTTTTAACTTTTTGTGTGATGTTTAAAAAAAAAAAATTTTTTTTTTTTAATGTATTACTAAGGTTTCTTTATCATTTTTTTTTTTTTGGGGGGCATCATATTTTTCTAACCCTAAGAAGAGCTTTGGTACTTTATTGAATTTCTTCTCTATGGTATTTATTCCTACTATTTCAAATTCTATTTCAAATTCTAAGTATTGATTATCTTTATTATCTTCTGAAGTAGTAATTATTTCACAAAAATTTATTTAGCTTGATCATCATTTTTTGATTCAACTAAAAATTATTTTCTTTTATTTCAACCGTTATTACTTTCACTATCCCAATCACTTATCGTAATATAATTCAATGTTTTTTTTTTTTTTCATCTACTGAAATATTTAATTTTCTGAATTATTCGGCAATGTGCTTAATGTTGTTATGAAGATTTTTGGGGATTAAAGGGGCAGACATAAATTAAATGTTTTTCACTATTGCACAAATAACATCGTTTTTTTTTTTTTTTTTTTTTTTTTTTTTTTTTTTTTTTTTTTCCCTATTATCGATTCTTCTTCTTTTATTATTTTATCTCCTCAAAAATATTATCTTGATCATAATTTTCGAAAATTGCTGCTTTTTGTCCTTATTTTTGTTCTTATTTTTTTTTTTTTTAGAGATATGTAATATTTCTTCTTCTTTTTCTTTATTTTTTTTTTCTAGGATAAAATATTATAATTTCTAATCTGCTTTTTCATATTTTCTAATATTTTATCTGACATCTTCTGAGATGCAGTATTTTATTTCCAAGAAGTTTTAATTGTTTCTCTAGTATTCCATTTAAACAAATAGCTTAATTTTTCTCTGTTGCTAAGTTTATTGCCTCGTTTTCCTAGATTTTGAGTGACGTCTAAAAATTCTTCGATTTTTTCAAAGTTTCTTTATCACTTTCGGCCCTCATATTTTCTTATCTTCTGAAGAGTTTTTTTTTTTGACACTTCATTGAATTCTTCTTCATGATATTTGTTCTTGAGTACCTCTACAATTAAGTATGCTGAATATTTCTCTTCTTTTTTTTTTTTTTTTTTTTTTTTTTTTTATTTATTTCTAATAAAGGATTTTATTTTCATATCTATTGATTTTCTTTTAAAAACTTAAAACTGTAAAGTTGTTCATTTTATGTTCCCTAATTTTTCTTTCACCTTCTTCAGATAAGATATCCTTTCCCTCTTTATCTTTGGTTGTATTATTTCTCCTTTGCCATCTTTTTTGATATCATCTATTGATGTTCTTCTCAACGTACTCACTTAAATCCAACAACTTGGAGTTCTTAATTAGGCCTGAAAATATTAATTAAAATATACTAGTTTTTATCATTTATTTTATCAAAAACTATGCTATAACATCTATTGATTAAGCCTTCCAAATTTAGATATATATCAACAATATGGTTTTTATTTCTAGGATAAAATCTTCGTACTACTCATCGTAGTTGTCTTCTGTCAGGACATTATTCCATTCTATTAAGAACTATTTTAGTTGTTCCGGTCATCTCATCAATGTATTTATATATTGCTCCTATTATTTAATGAATTTGTTTATAAATTACAAATTATTAATTACTATTTTCAATTACTAACTACTAAATTATATTAAGAAACATTAAATACTAATTCCCTAAATTCTAATATGTTTCTATTTCCGTATGTGTGAATTCAAATGTTGTTAATCTTGAATATCCTAATTATACTAAATTGTTAAATTACTAAATTGCTAAATTACTAAATTACTAAATTTCTAAATTGCTAAATTAAAAAGTTACTAAATTACTAAATTTCTTTATTAACTAAGTATTCTAAATTTCTTCACAAACATATAGAGTCAAATGAGACTCGTAATCTAATAAAAATCTCAATATTTGTTTATTTACTAACTTTATTTATTTGAAGCAAAAGGCTTGATTTTTTAAGATTAATAAAATTATTCATATAAAATACAATTTGATGGATCATACAGATTTTAATACATTAAATACATTTTTTCATATTAACTATATAAAAAAGAGGTTTATAAAAATAAAAATTTATTTGAAACTATATTCATAAACACTATAAACTTAGATATTATTTTAATATTATTCTATTTATATATAATAAACTATTTAATATTTAAAATTATAATAAAAGTTTTAATAGAATAAAATTATTAATTAAAATGCTAAATTAAATTTATAGAGAGAGTTGCATTTCGCCAAATAATAATAATAAACATTAAAATATTGTACATTATTTAATACTATCATGTAAAATAATTATTTCGTTATTATGTAATTATAATTCGATTTTGATTATTTTATTTCAATAATTTAATTATTATTTAAATTATTAATAATAATTATTATAATTAACTCTAATACATTAAAACTGAAATAAACAATAAAATGAAAGAAAAAATAAATAAATATAAAAAGTTAAAAAAAGAAAAATAAATAATAATAAGATAATAAATAAAAAAATAAATAAATAAATATAAAAGGTCAATAGTAAAAAAAAGAATAAATAATAATAATAATAAAAAAAAAAAGGTTAAATATAAAAAATAAATGAATAAATGAATAAATAATAAAAAGGTTAAATAAAGAAAAGAAATCAAGAAAAAAAAATAATGTATAAAAAAAAAGGTTAAAAAGAAATGAAATAAAAAAAAAAATAATGTATAAAAAAAAAGGTTAAAAAGAAATGAAATAAAAAAAAAAATAATGTATAAAAAAAAAGGTTAAAAAGAAATGAAATAAAAAAAAATAATGTATAAAAAAAAAGTTTAAAAAGAAAAGAAATAAAAAAAAATAATAATAAATAAAAAAAAAGGTTAAAAAGAAATGAAATAAAAAAAAAAAATAGCAAATAAAAAAAAAGGTTATATAAAGAAAAGAAATATAAAAAAAAGGTTATATAAAGAAAATAAGTAAAAAAAAATAATAAATAAAAGAAAGTAAAGCAAAAAAGTGTAAAAAATTTAATAAAAAAAAAAAAAAAAAAAAAAAAGAAATTAATAAAATAAAAAAAAAAAAAAAGAAAGGAATAAAAAGAAAAAGTGAATAATAATAGATAATTTATTTATTTTTATTTATATTTTTTAATTTTAATTAAATAAATAAATGGTTAAAAAATTTAATTTATTTATTTATTTTTTTTTATATATATTTGAATAATTTAAAAGTTTAATAATTATTAATTTGTGAAACACAAAAAAAAAAAAAAGTAATTTTTATTTTTATTCAACCTAACTCCATTGTTAGGTCGAATAAAAAAAAATGAAGATAATGAAGATAAGCACATAACAAACCTTTCTTTTTTTTTTTGATGCATAAATCTTAAGCATATAAGAAGAAAAAAAAACAATAATAATATATATTTTTATATTTATAAAAAAAAAAAAAAACAGGAATATATATTTCTTTTTCAAAATTTGAATATTTGTACAATAAATAATGATATTGATGGAATGATTAAAGGTATTATCCATATAATTAAAAAAATTTATTTTATAATTTATATATAGAATTAAAATTAGTTAATATTTATATATATTATAATTAATATAATTTTAATTAAAAACATAATAAATGTTAATTTATTATGTTCATATATATATATAAAGGACTAATTTAGATATAATTTAAATTTCATGAAATGTTAATTTTTATTTTAAAAAAAAAATTAATTATAATAATTAATAATAATTCAAAACATAATAAAATTTTTTTATAAATAAAGGAAAAAATTTAATTTATATTTCATACTATGTTAATTTATTTTTCTTTTTTCCTATAAATGAAAATATGGTAAATATTTCTGTTGCTAGACTATACCATTTACTAATGCATAAGAACACTTGATCTATGAGAGGATTAGTATAGCCTTTTCTCCCTCGATGATGGTTCAAGAGATCACTGAAAAAAAAAAGTATGTCGTATAAAAGCGACACACAGGGAATATCTTTCATATTAAACTTATTAAGAGAGAGGTCCATCGTCGACGCTAAAACAGTATAGTAAAGAATCCAATGAAAGTCTAATACATTTAAGAGAATACATTTAAAGGAGAGACTGGAGACCCTATGGTCTTCCTCTCTTATTAATTCCAGTCTAAAATAATAATAATAATAATAATAGATTATAATAATAATAATTATAATAATTATAATAATAACAATAATTATAATAATAATAGATTATAATTGTAGTAAAAGTTTAATTAATCTTATAAATTTAATGAATTAATATTTAATGAAGTTTTATTTATAGTTATTAAAATAATTTTAATAATAATTTATATCAATTTTATTCAACTTTTTTTTCTTTCTGATAGACTTTTAGAAATATACTAAATAACATTTTATTATGAAAATAATTTGAATTTCCGTACTCTTTCAAAAATATTACTTTAAAAAAAAAAAACACAAAATATATATATTTTACTTTTATATTTTAATTGAGAAAAAAAAAAATTTTTTTAACACATAATTATTAATATTTTCCTTATGGTTTAGTATGATACCTTTTTTTTTTTTTTTTTTTTTTAAATTGCTTTTTTATTTTTATTATTTTGAATAATCAATAATTATAAATATGTAAATTGTTTTATATTTTTATCATATATAAAAAATTTATTATATGTATATGTGTGTAACATACCGCAATATTAATCATGTCTTTTTTTTTTTTTTTTTTTTTTTTTTTTTTTTTTTTAATTAATTTTATTTTATTTGTTCAGTTAAATTTTGAATTTTTTTTTTTTTTTTTTTTTAAATATAAGAATTAATAAGAATTAGTAGAATTTTAAGGTTAATTATATTATATTTCATATTTTGTATTTATTAAATGAATTTTTTTATTTAAAAAGGAAAAAAAAAAAATTTTTTTCTGAATATTCTATGAAGATTGGTATTCTATTTTTAAATATTGAATATTCTTTCTTTTATTTATAGATTCATCTTTTTAACCTTATATTATATGTATAATAATTATATGATTAATAATTATTTATTACAAAGTTTATAATGGCTATGCACTATAAAAATATTACAATTTTAGCATAATATTCTATAATATTTATTAATTGGCAGGCTGATTGGTTTCATGTTTATAGATTTGAGTTCATATACACACACGTGATAAATTAGCCATACTTCAACTATATCGTTTATTTGTTTATAATAATAATTAGGAAATATTCATTTAGATATTAACTATTTCTATTTAAAATTAACATATTTATTTAATAATTAACTATTTAAAATCAACTATCGTTTATTTTTTTATAATAATAATTTAAAATTAACATATTTTAAGGTATATTTATTTAATTATTTCTAACAGAAAATACATTTATTTATTTAAATAGTAATAGTTAATATTTAAATGAATATTTCCTAATTATTATTATAAAAAAATAAATATACTTTGAATGGCACCAACTTTTTTTTTTGAAAAAAAATTTTTTTATACAAAAGAGCTGGTATCCTTTTTTTTTTTTTTATTTAAATTTATTTGCAATAAAATTATTCGATTATTTTAAGTATAATAAAAAATTTTGATAAGTTATAATTTATTAATAATCTATGTTATATTTAACATTTATTATTATTATTATTATTAATTTTTTTATAATTATAAAACATTATTTAATAATACCATAAATTTATATCTTGAATAAATGATACTGATTTATATCCACAACAAAGATAAGATACTATACTATTTTAAAACCATTCTAATATATAATTTTTACTGATGATGTCAATAAAAAATTAAATTTATAGTTTTGTATAGAATTTATAGTATTTGATTTATTAATCCAAAAAAAAATAAAAATAAAAATAAAAAAATTATTAAGTTTAATAATTTTAATATAAATACCATTTTTTTTTCTTAAAAATATTTTTAGTTTATAAAACAAACAAATAAATAATTATAAAATGAATTTAAATAAATATTTTATTTTTTTAGAATACATCTACTTTTTTTATTTTATTTCATTATGCTATTTTAAACTCATAGGTAAATTTATTTAATTATTAATTATTCCTAAATTTTTTTTTTTTTAATTTTTATTTAAAAATTTTTAAAAAAAACTTAAAAATTTTAAATGTATTGAACCATAAGATATTTGATTGTTACATATATTATTTAAAATTTTTTTTTTTTTTTTTTTTTTTTAAAAAAAACAATTATTTTAATGTTTTCAATGTTTTTAATGGTTTTTATTTTATTTTATTATGCTTTATTCAATCTGTATTTTTATTCATATTTCAACTATTTATTTATTTTATTTTATTATATTATACTAATTATGTAATAAATACTAAAAAATAATTAAAATTGAAAAAAAAATATTTTCTTCACTATTTTTGTTTAATATATAAATATTTTATTTGAATAATTAATTAATTAATATACAAGTTTAATCAATTATTTAATAATTAAAATATTTACCAATGCTATTAAAAGATAAAAAAGTTAATGATTATAAAAGAAAAAGCTTAAAAATCCTAAATTGTTACATTTAATTAATAAAAAATTTTTATTTATTTAAAATATATAAATGTGATAATACTATAAAATATATTATTTAATATAAATTTAATTGAAATTTCGAATTCATGATATATTATAATATATTTAAAATATATTAAAATTCCTTTATTTGTTTTAAATATAAAACATGAATTAATATATATAATATATTAACAAATATAATATACATATTTATAAGCTATTTAAAAAAAAAAATAGCTTAAGTTTAATAGAAAGAAAATTTAAAATACTTTTTTTTTATTTATTATTTATTTTATAAATAATAATATTTTATATTTATTATTTATTATTTAAAATTTATTATTTATTATTTAAAATTTATTATTTATTATTTAAAATTTATTATTTATTATTTATTATTTAAAATTTATTATTTATTTTATAAAATGTATTAATTATTTCATAAAATGTATTAATTATTTTATAAAATTTATTAATTATTTAATATTTAATATATATTTACTTTATTATATAGTATTGATTAATTATATAAATTAAAAATACAATTCTATTCCAAATTGATTTTTCTTTTTTATACTCATGATATTTTATTATTTTTATATTGGCTTTATTTATTAAATTTTTATTTTTAATAATAAATAATAATAATAAATAATAATAATAATAATAATAATAATAATAATAATAATAATAATAATAATAATAATAATAATAATAATAATAATAATAATAATAATAATAATAATAATAATAATAATAAAAAATAATAATAATAATAAATAATAATAAAATAGAAAATAATAATAATAATAATAATAATAATAATAAAAAGATTGCATTTCCAATAATAATCATAATTATAATAATAATAAATAATAATAAAATTAAATAGAAAATAATAATTAATAATAATGAATAATATTAATAAATTCAATTTAATTATTTATTTTTACATTTATTTTATCATAAAGGAAATTATTTTCAAGATAAAATTGACTGATTTTTAACAATAATATATAAAATTTATAAAATATATATAAAATTTATATAAAATTTAATATATTTATTAACTATTTTATTATATAGTTTTATTATCAATAAAATTATTAAATAAATATTTAAATATATATTTTGAAATATATTGTTATTTAAATATTAATTTTTTTCATATATTTTAAAATTTAAAATATATATATATATAATTTAAAATTTTTTTTTTTTTTTTTTTTTTTATGAATTTTTATTTTATATCTAAAGGTCATTACTTGTTCATTTTTTGAGTAATAAGTTATGATTCTATTTACTATTAAAATAATTTCTAAACGTTTGCTTATTATTTGAAAGGGAAAAGTTTATTGTTTTAAAGATATAAAATAATAGAAAATATATATATATATAAAAAAAAAAAAAAAAAAAAACAGAAAAAAGAAAAAATAAACTCAATTATATTTTTAGTTCAATAGTAAAGCGTTAAAATTTATTTTTTTAATCTTTTATTAAAAAAAATATTGATAAAGAAATAAAACCTTTTTTTATAAATAAAATAAAGTAATATAATAAAGTTTAGGCAAATTTTTAAAAATAATTTAAATTGCAACACTAAAAATTAATATAAAATAATAAAATAGATATTAAAATAAAGTTAAAGATTATAACAAAGTATTAAAAAAAATGAGAATAAAGAATTTAGTTTATTTACCTTTTCTACCAGTAGCTTTATCTAAAGGTAATTAAAAAGAAAAAAAAAAAAAACAATAAAAAAACTTTTTTTTTTTTATTTTTTTGAAATTATTGAAACTATATTAGATATATAAAAGTAATATAGAATAAATTTAAAAAAATTAATAGTAAATTATAAAGAAAGGTTTTAATATTAAAACATATACATATTGAAAATTTTATAAAAATAAATTGAAATAGTTACTTTCAGATTAATTGCCCCAAAGGGAAAACCTTCTGTTATTGTCAATAATAAATCATATGAAATGGAGGTTCATGAATTTCCTGTTTATAAGGCAACTGTTGATGTTGACGCACCAGTATCATATTCTTATACTATAAATTATGAAGGAACAGATGAAGCAAGTAAGGGTGTTGTACTTGAAAAATTTGAAAGAAAGTTAGAATCTGGTGATCATACTTTAAATGAATATTTTGACAGAAAAATAACAACTAAAACTCATCCAGCTCTTCCAAAAGCATTTGAATCTTATCCAAATTATAGTCCATCTAAATTATATGATGGTATATATTAATAATATTTAAGAGGTAATATTAGTATATATTTACTAATAAATCATTGTTTTATTAATAATAGATACCCATGTTGCTACGGTTATTATTAATGGTGATAAAAATCAATTTAGTGAACTTCATAGAGATCCAACATCAGAATTTAAAGTACGTGGTGTAGAATTTATATATGCAACGTAAGTATTAAATTATTATTATTATTATTATTTTTTTTTTAACAAGAAAAAAAAAAAAATAAATTAAAAAAAATTCTATAAACACAATATCGTACCAATGTGTATATATGTTCATATATATTTATATATTCATATGAAATATCTAAATATATATATATATATTTTTTTTTTAAAAAAAAAAATTTACAATAAAATATAGACCATTTAGTGTAAGATCATTTAATAATGCAACTGTTAGTATATCTGGTCAATCAGTAAGTAATAATTTCACCAACTATTAGTTAAATTAAAAGAGTGAAAGAATTATAGTTTTATTAAATTAATGATAAAATATATATATATATATTTTATTATGTTATGTTTAATAGACTCTTTATGCTGCTAAGTTGAGTTATAAAGTTTCAAATTTAAAGAATGATAAGAATAAGGAATTATATAAACGTACTGGTATTAAGCTAAGAGCTGAACATATGGATCCATCTTTCTTAAGGTAAATTTAATTTTAAAATTTTCAAATGGTATAATATATAATATACATGTTAATATAGCAATGTACAATTAATATTATATAATAATTATAATAATAATTATAATAATAAATAATAAACTTTAATGAATTATAAATTAATATTTATATTTATTGCTATTATATTTATATTTATATTAATTGCTATTAATGATCATGAATGTGATTAATATTTGTAATTTATAAATAAAGAGATAAAATTTATACGGATATGCTAAATTCTCTTGGAGTACCAACTCCACAAAATAAATTTTGCAGAGTTTTTATAAATGGTGATGCCATAGGTTTGTTCAGTTTATCTGATAACGTTTCTAACAAGAGGTATTTGAGAGAAACTTTAAATAGTGGTACTAAATTTGATATTGAAAATCCAATTTATAAGGCTGATTATTTTCCACCAACTGCTATTGGTGATTTAAGTTACGTTGATAATAATCCAGCTAATGAAAAGTATAGTATTTATTATTATAAGGGTGAAAGTATGGATGAACTTGGTAATGAAGAACAAAAATATAATAGAAATTTGGAAATGAATAAAGAACATTTAATTCCATTACTTCAACAAATTAGCCAATATCCACAAAATAAGAATTTAAATATGGATATTGAAATGTTCCTTAAGTTTATGGCAATGGAATTTATGGGTGGAGCTATTGATAACTTTTGGTCAAGACCAGGAAATTACTATCTTTTTAAAAATTTGAATTTCAATGATGGTGAATGGCTATTCCTTGATAGTGATTTCCATTATTCATTTGGTATTGGTGGTGAAGGTCTTAATAATTATCTTACTTGTAGTATTGATGAATATGCTTCTCTTAATCAAGAAGTAGGTCCAGAAAGACCACTTATTGATAATATCAGAAAGGCAAAAGAAAATGAAGATTACTTTAAAAATATTTTTATTAGATTAATTAATACAGCTTTTCATGTTGATGCTGTTTTCCCACGTATAGAATCTTTAGCTGAATTAATTAGAGATGATGTTGAATGGGATCTTTCTCTTCCAAGAGTAAGTGGTTATACAGGAGCTGAAGATTTTAAATTTACTATAAATGATTTTGACCAACAAATTAAAGATGAAAGTGATAATTGTGCCGCTAAAGATAATTTGATTCCATTAAGATGCTGGATCAGAAATAAGGGTAATAATATTGCTAAAGAATTAGGTATTGAATATCCAAAAGCTCCAGATAGAAGCATGGGTGATGTTGAAACTTTAGTTCAGACTGATTCATCTTCTCATCTTTCTTTTACTTTTTCAATAACTCTAACTCTTATTTGTATATTTATTAATATATTTATTAATTATTAAATAATTAAATAATAAGATATCCATTAAAATAATAATAATAATAATAATAAAAGTAAATGATAACCCTTTTAATACGGAAAAACAAATAATTAACTAAAAAAAAAAAAAAAAAAAAAAAAATAAAAATAAAAGAGAAAAAAAAAATAATGAAAATAATAAAAAAAAGGATAATATAACTATTCTAGTAACCTTGAAAATAAATTGAAATAAAATAGTTTAGAAATAATATTTATTTAAAAAAAAAAAAAAAAAAAAAATATATATATATATATATATATAATAATAATTAAAATAATAAATTATAAATATATAATTTATTAATCAAAATAATAAATTATAAATTTATAATTTATTTATCAAAGTGAAAATAAAGGTTTTTCGTTTATTATTAGTTATTATTGTTATTTTTTGAATATTCATATTTCTTTACAAGGTTTATAATTAACATTTTAAACGATAATTTTTTTTTTTTTCTTTTTTTTTTTTTTACATTAATATTTAATAATTTTAAATAAATATATATATTTTTTATGATATATATATATACTTAATATACTTTATATAAAGTATATACATACTATTAATATTATATATATATATATATATATATATATTTTTAATTATAGTTTTTTATTTTTTATTTTATTTTATTTTTTTTTTTAAATGCAAATTTTTTATAAAGTAAAATAATAATATTTATAAGAATTATTTTACTATATAAAAAAAAAAATAACAATTATTATCATATTTTTATTTAATAACACTAATGAAAATAAAGTAAAATAAAATAAAACAAAACAAAACAAAATAAAATAAAGTAAATTAAAGAAGTAATAAAAATCATTAAAAAAAAAAAAAAAATAAAAATAACTAATGAAAACTGCATAATTTCTGGTTATTGATAATAATCAAAATATTGTTGTTGTACCTTGAAAGTATATAAAAATTATTGTCACATTATAATTGCTTGGAAATAAAGATTCTGACATATATTATTTTTTATGATTGGAAATAAATAAAAATTTAAATTAAAATATATTTTTTTCTTTAAATTCTCTCCCAATGATGGAACCTAAGCTGTATGGTTTCTGAGGGGATTCAGCAATTAGTATAATAATAAAATCTTAATTATTTTTCAATCTTATATGCAATTTCAATCTTTTTATATAAAACATAACTGTAGCTTTTTAAATCAATTATTCAATCAAAAGAATTTTTTACACTATACTACTAACAATATTGTTTTTGTTTTTTTCTTATATTTTTTAAATTTTTTCTATATTTTTTCTATACTTTTTATATATATATATATACTTTTTTATCGTTATATATGTTATTTTATATCTCTATATTAATTTTTTACTTTAGGTTTTTTTAATTTTCATATCCTTTTACAATATTTTAACATATAAAAAAAAAAAAAAAAAAAATAAATTAAATTTACTATTTTACATTATTTTATTGAATAAATAATTTTTCCACTAACATTGTTTTTTAAATATATCTTAGGAAATACAATTCATGTGAAACTATTAACTCTTATATTCAGTAAACTTAAATGTTAAATATTTTATATATAATTCTTTGGTATTCAATCCTTATAATCAATTCATTTTAAATAGAAATTAAGTCAGTTCTTTTCTCAACTAACTCTAAACATGGATGCTTCTAGTTCTGTTAACACTACTCCCTTCCATCGTGGTTTCTACTGCTTCGGAAATCATATGAATAATTATAGCCTTATTTTCATTCATGACCTTAATTCTTGGTCCCCTAGAAAACTAATGGCACAAGTTATTAGTAAGATCCCTTACTACAATGAAATTATTCCATATGTTAAAAAACTTTTTTCTCCAAGGTATGGCTCATACTTCATTATTAGGGTTAATAAATACAAAAATGATCTCATCTTTTTCTATGTTTTAAATTTCTTAAGAGATGAAATTCCTGAAACAGCTAAAATTACCTGGTCCTTGTGTAATAAACTGAATCAAATGAACAAGTCGAGGAAATCTAAAAACATTGATGTTGAACTTAATCCTATGGCAAAAGATTTTTTCTCTAGCCATCTAAATTCAAATTCTTCTTTCTTTAATCTCTGTGTTAGTTGGAATATTAACGGTTGGAATACTGAAAAGCGAGATAGTATTTTGTATCTCAACTCTACTTTTAAACCTATATGTATCTGTCTACAAGAAACTGGAAAAAGTAAATATCTACCAAAAGATGTTTCATCACCTTTAATTCCATATTACAACTCAGTTTTCCTTAAAGCTAATCCTAAAACCCCTGGTATGAGAGGACTCTTTATTGGTGTTCATTCTTCGTGCTCTTTCTTCCAAGAACCGTTTTTATACAAATATATCATTTCAGTTAATATTACTTCTTTTTGGAATCAAAAATGTACTATTGGTAATATCTACTTCCCTCAAAGCAAATGGAAGGAAGCAAGACTAGTTGCTTTTGATGAACTCTCTCAATGGTTACGTTTTCACAATAGAAAAAATGTTCCGGCTGTCCTAGTTGGTGACTTTAACATGTCATTAAAGAAGATCAAAACATACATTTCAAATAATTTTCCTAATTGGTATATTGCTCCTTTATATGGTAATCAATTTACATATGCTAAAGGTACTAGATCATCTTGCATTGATCATGTCATCTATAATGAGGCTTTGGCATCCCATATTAATAAAACCTCGGTTTGTACTTCGTTTTATGGTATTTCTGATCATAAACCTATTTTACTTTCTTGCAACAAAGTTCTCTCCGATGGTTTTATAAGGCCTACTAAAGTTTCTAAATGGTCAACTCATATTTGTAAAACAAAAAATTCAGATATTTTATCACATAATTATTTTTCAATCCTAGAAAATGACCTTGATTCTCATTTCAATTCGCTTACGGCTGATGAAATGGTAGAAAAATTTATCAATACAGCAAATAATATCGGGAAAGATATTAAGGCTTTTATTCCAACAAATTTAAAGGGCTCTGCTTTTCATTGTCCTTATTACATTAAAAAACTATCTCATGAAAAACATATTGCATTTCGGAATATTAAGCCTTACTTTAATTGTGAAAATGTTGATAATTACCTTGAACAATTTAATAAATATGAAAAACTTTGCAAATTAATCAAGAAAACTAAGAGTAAATTTCGTTCTGCTAGATTTAAGGCTAATATAGTAAAAATAGGTAATTATTTTTTGAATAAAGATTTCAAAAATGGTTGGAGATGTTTAAAGAAAATGGCTAAACCATCATATTCATCTACCTCCCTTACTTGCATTAAATCTAAGTTTGGTCAAGATATTATCTCTCCTTCAAAGCAATTAGATAGATGGGCTGAATATTATAAAGATCTTGCTTCGGATCCCTCAGGTCACAGCCTTAATCGTAATTACTGGAATCATGCTTTAAGGAATATTAGTCTTATATCCACTACCTGGAATATAAATGGTCCTATTACGATTGAAGATATTAAAAAAACTATTTCATCGATGAAAAATAACAAAGCACCCGGCCCCGATGGTATTCCGATTGAATTCTACAAAGCTCTTTTTTGTAACGAAGAATTACTAGAATCACATCCTGCTGCTGGAAAGTGTCTAAAATTGATATTTAATAAAATATGGAATGGGTCATTTCCTAAAAAATGGAACTCAGCTTCTATTGTATCAATTCCTAAGAAGGGTGACCTATCAGATTGTAGTAATTATCGAGGTATTTCTCTCATTAACGTTGGACTAAAAATCATTTCAAAAATTATAACAGATAGAATATCTACTTACGCACTCTCACACAATTTCATTAGACCTGAACAATTTGGATTTCGCAACCGCGAAGAATGCATTAGTTTATTCATTTCCGTTAGAGAAATTTGTCAAAGAAGAAAATTCCAAGGAAAATTCACATATTTAGCTTTTTTAGATCTTAAAAAAGCTTATGATTCAGTTCCTATTTTTAACATTCTTACTAAATTATATCACTATGGAGTACGCGGTAAATGTTTTGATTTTCTTTGTAATTTATATACTTCATCTAAAGCACGTGCTCGATTTGCTTCAATGTTATCAAATGAATTTCCTATTAAAAGAGGTGTTCGTCAAGGTTGTCCTTTATCTCCAATCTTATTCAATTTATTCATCAATGATATACTAAATGACTGTGAAAAGTATGGTGTTAATGTTGGAAGAAAAAAGTGTTGTGGTGGACTCTTTGCTGATGATGTTGTTCTCATTGCTCCAAGTGCAAAAAATTTAGAAAAATTATTAAAAAAGGTACATAAATGGGCTAATTTAAATGAAATGACTTTTGGTATTGAAAAGTGTGCAACTATGGTTATAAAACCAATGAACTTCCAACCTCCTCCAAACTATAGTGATCCAACCTTCTATTTAGGAAAGAATGATATTCCTAAAGTTTCTAGTTATGTCTATCTTGATATTCCTTTTTCAGATGATCTCCTACTAGAACACATTATATCTCACATGCATTTTAAAGTTAGAAAATCCCTTCTTTCATTTACACGTTTCTTTTCAAATAAACTTATTCCTATTGTATACAAGAAAAAAGTTCTTCAATCCTTTGTTATTAGTAAAGTAATTTATTATTCTCCTTTACTTGGTTCAAACAAATCTAGAACGGCTAGAATTCAAACATTAATTAATACTGGTCTATTTTGGTGTATCGGTTCCTTCTCTAAAAATGGTAAAACAAATACAGAAAACAATGACTATATTAGACATAATTCAACAATGAGTACTTATGCTTTATCTCGAGATCTAAGCATCCCTCCTATTGCTGGTATCTGCGCAGCCTTACAGATTAAATCATTTGCAAAATGGAGTAAATCAAACTGTATCATAAAGGATCTTATTAAATCTATTCCCAAAATGCCTTATTATTCCTGGACTAAAGAATCTAGAACACTATATAAAAAAATCAAAAAATATAAATGTGTAAAATATGACGATATTATAGAACGTTACTGGAAATCAGTTTCCAGATTTCAAGGTATTAAAGGTCAAAACTACGATAGTAACAAGTTCTCAAACAATAAAGCTATAATAATGCTTAGCTTAAAATATCCCCAATTCAACTTAGGATTTTCGTGGATTATACGTTTACGCTGTGGTTATAAATACAATACTACTATTGCTATTAGAATGGGTAGAGTTTCAGAAGATTGTCCAAAGTCCTGCCCATGTTGTGGTGAAGGTAATCAATCTTTTGAACATTGGATTTTTAAATGCGATGCTCTTGCATCTTTTAGATGGAATTCTTTAAATTTCATCGATGATCTCTATGTTTTATTCCTTAGGAAGATTAGAGCGTTTAATCCTCTTTCTTCCTATGACTCTATTTCTGATTTTGAAGATTATATCAATCATTATATATACTTGTTCCTTCTTGGTGGGACTTTAGTTTTAAATGAACTACATTTCGATAGTGGGGAACAGAGACATTTAAATGAACTACTTTTCAAAGGTTCATCTGAGTCACCTGTTCCAAAAATTGTGGGCTTGGCGGAATTCTTAACAAATGCAATACCTATCATAAGTAGTTCGTTTGAGCTATTATTTGATAGGTATTGCAAAATATCAAACTTAACCAAGAGCGTCGACGTCGTACTGATAAGGCATAATGAAAATACAGGATTATCATCTATTACTACGAAGGGTGATTCTCGCCCTAGTAGCTCAATAAATGATGAATCCGGGGAGAGTTTAGTGGACACCACACTATCTATTTTAAGGATGTTACTTCTAAATTTTATTTCTTTTTTATTTGATAGGAAGGGTAAAATTCCCGCATAGTACAACTTGCCGAAATACATAGTATTTTCGAGCTTTTTTATTTTTTATTTTTTATTTTTTAATTTTTTATTTTTAATTTCTAATGTACTTTTCACCTACATGTATTTTTTAAAATAAAATTTAATAAAGTTTTTGGAAGTGTATTCTCTTCCCTGTCTAAAAAAAAAAAAAAAAAAAAAAAAAAAAAAAAAAAAAAAAAAAAAAAAAAAAAAAAATTCTTTAAATTCTCGTTGTATTAACATTTCATTATAAAATTTATTGTATTAACTTTATTGTATTTGACACAACCCATAATTAATATATAATCTCATAGTATTTTTTTTTTTTCTTAAATCTTAATAAGGTTATTACCATTTTACAAAATTTTAGTTATTAATATATAATTAGTAAGGTAATTACCATATAAAATCTTAATAAATTAATTCTTAAATCTGCTTCTCTCTATAAGATTAAGAATTCTCAGATTAGACTAGTCGTACAAAATGAACTCCGGATTTTTACTTAAAGATGAAGAAGAACGTCTCAACAAAATAAATTTTCAATGTCTGATAGAAGAAAATTTACAACAAAATTCAAATCTGAAAAAACTCTACTGCTTTATTGAATCAAAAAACTACATAAC
This sequence comes from Neocallimastix lanati (nom. inval.), assembly GCA_016946835.1. Classification (NCBI taxonomy): domain Eukaryota; kingdom Fungi; phylum Neocallimastigomycota; class Neocallimastigomycetes; order Neocallimastigales; family Neocallimastigaceae; genus Neocallimastix; species Neocallimastix lanati (nom. inval.). Next base: position 400,169 of record JACVTC010000033.1, read on the forward strand.
CAATTTCAAATCATTCCGAAAAGCACTACTGGTGACAATCTCGTTAAAACAACTGAATGATCTATAGAAGCCAAGGAAGCTCTTGCTAATTCTATCATCCTGAACAATATCAAATGTTAGCTACCCACAAAAAGATTAAAAAAAAAAAAAGGATGCAAATGTTCATTCGAGCTTATGGAAAAAAATTAAAGAAGAAAATTCGACAAAAAGGAAATCCACAGATGTCAGATACTGGTTACATCAAATGTGCTTGTTAAAACCGAAGAAACTTAAAGACAATATATTAATGGCTGTTATGAATAAAATCAAAGAAATCTTTAAAATTTTTAAATGACAAAAAGCTATAAACTTGATTATTGTAAAAGAAAATCAAAAAAAAAAAAAAAAAAAAAAAAAAAAAAATTATTGAACATACATGTCCCAATATAATTAAATAAAAATTAAATCTTGACGGAGAAGAAAAAAAAAAAAAAAAAAAAAAAAACCCGAAGATTTTATGGAATACAAAAAAAAAAAAAAAAGAAATTACAATTATAATGACTATCTCATCGATAGGCCGAAAATGAAATATTATTTATGAAAACTTTAAAAACTATAATCTAAAATAGAAATGACTATAATGAGAAATCAAAAATACTGTTATATATATATTTTTGCAAAATACCTGGACATACAACTGAAGAATGAATGCTTTAATAGAAAGACAAATACTGATATTGAACATAAAAAAAAAAAAACTAATACAAAAAAAAAAAAAAAAAAAAAAAAAAAAAAAGAATCGTAGAAACAACAAGAAAAAATTAAAATATAATTAAGGAAGGAAAAAGATATGTAAGCAATGTCGAATACAAGGAAAAAATAAGAAAACGAAAGATCGTCTATCGATGAAGTTAGGAGTATTATTGAAAAGGATTTAAACAACATTGAAACAATTAATGACAAGGAATCTCCTGAAGAAGATAGAAAATGATACTAACGCAAAATACAGAAACACCATGTAATAATAGTTCATCATATATTCAAGAAGATGATAAAACACAAGGTAATCGAGATAATGAAGATACTGTAATCTTGATCTATGATATTGAATGCTCTGAACATATTACTCATAACAAGGATATACTTACCAACTTTAGAAACGAAAAAGTTGAAATAAGATGTGCCAACAACACCAAATGTAGTTTTAATGGCATTGGTACTTTTGAAGGAACTATTAATGGAAAAATATATTTAACTTAATAATATATTAATTATTCCAAAATATATTAACAAGAATCTATTCAGTGGAATAAAATTAACAAGATCTGGATATGTTAAGTGAATATTATATTATTCAAGCAAAAATAATACAACTTCACTCCTCTTAAGATATGGTAATAATAAGAAAAAACAAAAAAGAATGCTATAGGAAAATTTACTTCAGATGTACTTAATATTGTAAGAATTTCCATTAATATTAATTAATTGACAAATTGACATCATCAATATACAAAAAAAAAGAAAAGTTAACAAACTGTAGAAAGCGCATCTGACATTAAAGGCTTGGATATTTCTACCAATGAAGACTACCGAAAGTATTTATATCTAGATAATATTAAAGAAGCCGAATGTTTAAACAGTAAAGTTTCAAAATTAAAGAGAAAACTTCATAACGGAAACCCTCTAAGGGTATCAAGAATTCTCGAAATCATTCATTCAGATGTAATGGGACCTATTAACAAATCTGTTACTGGTAAAAATTATATTCTCACTTTCTTAGACGAATATTTGTAGAAAATCCTTGGATCTATCTAATTGAAAAGAAATCTGAATGTCTCAAGACTAGTTATTCAATTTTTTTTTTTTTAGCTTCATTAAAACACAATTCAATCACAAGATTAAATGCTATAAAAACTAATAATGGAAAGGAGTTCAAGAATAAAAAAAAAAAAAAAAAAAAAATAGAATATTATTGCAAAAAGTACGGAATTAATAGGATTTACTCTCCACCATATAATCCTTAAAACAATGGTATGGCTGAAAGGTTAAACTATATAATTACAAATTGTACAAAGACCATATTATATTGGAGCAAACTAGGGGCCAAATTCTGGGGTTTTGAAGTGATATCTGCAAATTCCTTATATAACATAAATCCTCATAAAGGAATTTCCAATCTAATTCCAAACGAAGTTTTTTTTTTTTTTTTTTTTTTTTTTTTTTTTTTTTTCAACAAAACAGTTGATTTGAAATATATCAGAACTTTTAGGTGCGTCGCATATTATAAGAACTTCTCCCAAAACAAGAACAAACTGGAATCAAATGCGAAAAAAGGTATATTCATAGGAATTAACTTTGAATCTCACTGTTATACAATCATGGTTTATTATGATCACAGCATACACTCAGTAAGAGAAGCAGTTTTTTGACGAACATCAACCAGCATATATCACAATCAAGGATAATAATATCAACACTGAATTAGAACATTATCTCCAAATACAAAAATATTAAAAACTAATGACACATACAACAATCAAACTACCGAACATACTAGTATAAATAAGAGGATCAAGAAATTATTGATCTAAATGATTCTTAAAATGATCATTCCAATAACATTACAGAAGAAGATAATTACGACAATATGAATGATGAATCTTTTAACAATTTACAAGATAATATAGAAGATATAATCCACGACTTTTATTCATTCAAGCTATTTCAAGAAAATAATTTTAGTATCTACCAAAACAACCTCAATAGGAGACATAGTTTCGATTCTTGTTATCAATTCCAACCTAAATATAATGAAGATAACTCACTTAATCCATCCATTAAAAGAAAAACCAATGAAGAAATACACATAACAAATAAGAAACCCAATAATGCTCAATATATATTTAATTAATCAACTAAAAAAAAAAAAAAAAAAAAGAACATGATTAACTAAGCAATATCGATTTTATCAACATAAACTCTGACAATTTGAAAAAATAAAGACCAGATGTATTACATCATAAACCATCTCCCTGTGAAAAGATCAGGATCTCCATTCACCAACGAAAAAACAAAGAAACATGATCCTGAAAATTTATACAAAGAAATCTCAAATATTAAACTCGATACTCTACTTACATTCAATGATGCAACAAAAGGAAAAGGACAAATAACAATGGCTAGAGGCCATTAACCGTGAATTAGAAAACCTCTATACTAATAATATCATGACCTTTGTAATAAAAAAAAAACCTTCCCTTGGACGTAAAAGGCTACCTATCTTAATGTAAGCTTGGATAAAGAAATTTTTATAACCATCCCATCTGGAGATAGAAACTACAAGAAAGGATATTGGAGACTTAATTAGGCCTTCTATGAACGGACTCAAACTATCCGGTAGAAGATGGAATGAAACTATCACAGAACGCCTAAAAGAAAACGATTTTACCTATCTTATTTCCGAACCATGCATCTTCAAAAAGGTAAAGAACGATAAAATATCATATAGCATCGGACTTTATGTTGACGATATGATTATTACAGGTAAAGATTACGACATAAAAAGAAACCATAAGAATTATTAAAAATAAATATAAAGTTTTAAAATGAAACCCAATTGATTATATCTTAGGAAACATTGTACAACAAATAAGAAATTTAACTATTCATATATCCCAATAGGCGTTCATAGAAAATTTATTAACAAAACTTACCATATCTTACACAAGAAAAGCTATAACTCCAATGTACTGGAGATACACAAAATGAAAAACAATACACTATTTGATATAGAACAATATATAAAAGAGAGCGTTGGTCTCATTAATCTATCTGATTAAATGTACACGTCCGGATATCTCATTTGCCGTTGGAAAGGCCACAAGAAATGCAGAAGAACCAAACTGTTACTGAGTGGTAACAAATATATTCAGGTATTTAAACACTATTAAAAAAATTATAAAAATAACTTGTAACGGAATAGGAAAAATCATTGCCTTCACGGACTCTGATTTAGGAGGAGATACAAAAGATAAAAAGTCTTCTTAAGGACAAATTATTCTTATGGGACAAAGTTCAATATGTTGGAATTCAAAAAAAAAAAAAAAAAAAAAAAAAAAAAAAAACTACCGAAACAACTTCTAAAATGAAAGCCGATAATATTAGTACATCCGAATGTGTAAAGAAAGTTCTATGGTTAAGAAGCATTGTAATCGAATTATTTTTCATAAATTTTGTGAATTGTAATCACCTTTTTAATTACATATAAATAAATAAAATCTTAATAATTAATTCTTAAATCTGCTTCTCACTATAAATAATAGAAAATAATAAATTATATATTATATTATATTACATTATATTATATTATATTGTACTGTTTTATTTTATTTTATTTTTTTTTTATTTTTCATTTTAATTTAATTTATTTTAAAGATAGAACAAAATAAATTATTAATAAATATTAAAACATTTATGTAAAAAAAAGAAAAAAAAATACATTTTATTATTTTATTCTTGTATTATGCTAATATTTAATCTATTAAATAATTTTTTTATTTTGAATTCTTAAAAGTAATATTTAATTAAAACTTAATTAAAATCATGTAATAAACAATATCATTAAATAATAATTTTAATAATACTTTTTTTATTACAAAGGCAATATTAAATTAGTTTCATATAAACATAGTATTAAATTTATTATTATTATTATTATTATTATTATTATTGTTTTATCTTTTTTTAATTTTTTATTTTATTTTATTTTTTTGATATATATGATTAGAATTTTTTTTTTTGATAATTATGACCTCTTATTAGAAGAGTATAGGTCATCCAATTTATTGGGCTGTACTGGCGAATTTACATTTGCTGTGGTTGGATCATCATTTATTGGTAGAACGATACCAGTATCATCCTCTTTTCGTAATTTCTCAATTTGTTTACCAGTAGATGTATCATATACATTCAATGGTGATAATCCATCTGCTGAATTACTATCCATTTTTGATTGTTCATTTATTATATTTCCTGTACTTTTTACATTTTTATCTTTTAACCTTCTATTGACATTATTTTCTGAATCTGCTACATTTGTTGAATTTATTCGTTTTCGTCTAAATGTTGTTGTAATTAATGATTTTAATGTACTCCTTCTATTAAGTTTTTTACCAGGTGGTTGCGCTATTTAAAAAATTGTAAATATAATATTATGTAAATATATAAGTAGATAAATAAAATACAATATATATATATATTTAATTAAAATTAAATTTATGAAAAAACAAAAATATAAAAATATTTTATTATTATCATTATTATTAACTTCAATTAATTAAATTGTATATTAATTATTTTTATTTTTATTTTTTTTATTTTTTTTTATACTTGTATGATTGTTCAATTTTATTTTAAATATAACATAGAAATTTTTTTTTTTTTTTTTTTTTTTAAAAAAAAATATTTTACCTGTTTCATTCTTTTTAGAACTACTTGATGTTGCTTCATTGTTATGTGCCACTGATGAATTACTATTTGGTGAGGGATTTTTTTGTTTTTCTTTTGAATTATTTAAACTTTCATTAGATTTCGTAAACTTACTTTTTAGAGGTTGTAGTAAATTCGGATGGGATTTACTTAAGTTGGGTGTAGATTTATTTGTTTCAGTTTGCTTTTTATTATTATCCATAGTTGGAGAAGATGGACTTAAAACACTATTATTTGATTTATGGTTATGATATAATGAATTTTTACTGCTAAACTTTAAATCTTCTTCTTGTTCAAATAAATTATCCGTACTCACTGTCGCCTCAAGATTGGCTACCTGTCGACATAAAGGACATAAAAACATGATCCCTCCTCCCAGCAATGGATAAACACATTTATAATGAAAACAATGAGTACATGGCGATAAAAATAATGCTTGATAGGGTGCTAATGTATTCAAGCAAATACAACATTCTACTGAACTCGTTTGATCGGTATCTTTCGTATTTGGTGATGCAGCTGAAATCAATTCTTTAATAGCATTATTTAATCTTTTTTTTTTTTTTTTTTTTTTTTTTTTTTTTTTTTTTCATTTTTAAATATTTTAATTATATCATATATTTATTTTATTTTATTTGTTTATTTATTAATAAATATTAACATGTTATTATTATTTTAATTGTTTTTAATTTTCATTTTATATTGAAGGAATGATACAATAATTAGTATATTATATTATAACCAATGTATATATATTAATATAAAGTTATATATATGTTTGTATTAAATTATAAATAACATTAATTCATAAATGTATATATTATTATTATTATTATTATTATTATTATTATTATTATTATTTTTTTTTTTTTTTTTTAAATTATTATTTAATACCTTTCAATATTAGCTTTTCTTCTAATATCAGCTTCCTTACCTTGAATAATAATTTTCATCATAATACATTTATACATATCTAAATTATATATATATATATATATATATTATTAATTTTAGATAATTTTAATTAAAATTAATTATATATATAAATTATATTTAGAGTATTAAGAAAATACTGATAATAAAATTTAATAAAATATCATTAAATATTGATAATAAAAAATAATAAAATATTATTAAATATAGTGAAATATAATTATATTTTAATAAATAAAAATAACATTTAAAAGTAGTATATTTATAATTAAGTGTAATCATATAAATATACATATATAAATATATATATGTATATTTTTTTTATTACCTTCTTTCTTTCCATGATAATCAATACCTAATTGTATTACATCTCCTGATCTTAATAAATATGGCCTACTTTCTTTCCCTGAAGGACTTAATCTTAATTTATTTAAAAATGTACCCGAGGAACTTCCAATATCTCTAAAATATAACTTTTTTTTTTGTGTACATATTTATTTTTTTTTTATATTAAATTTTGTAATATTATAATAATAATAATAATAATAATAATAATAATAATAATAATAATAATAATAATAATAATAATAATAATAATAATAATAATAATAATAATAATAATAATAATAATAATAATAATAATAATAATAATAATAATAATAATAATAATAATAATAATAATAATAATAATAATAATAATATAATAATAATAATAATAATAATAATAATAATAATAATAATAATAATAATAATAATAATAATAATAATAATAATAATAATAATAATAATAATAATAATAATAATAATAATAATAATAATAATAATAATAATAATAATAATAATAATAATAATAATAATAATAATAATAATAATAATAATAATAATAATAATAATAATAATAATAATAATAATAATAATAATAATAATAATAATAATAATATTAATTATATTTTAACATATTAATAAATATTATTGAAATTATATTCATTTTTTATAATAATAATAATAATAAAGAACAATAATTTTAACAAACAACAATAATAAAAATTAAAATAATAAATATTAATTAAGCTATTCCATTTAGGATATACACCTGTCCTTCTTTATACCATATTTCTGCATGTTTTCTACTAACTACTTTACTTTGAAAGGTAACGAAAAAATCATCAGTCGATTTGTCTTTACTGACTTTTCTACCAAATTTTAATCGTTTTCCATCGACCATTTTTCTTCTAATAACAGGAAAATTTAATGCCGGTGAATCATGAACTGGATCGGTATAGGGATATATTATAATATTTAATGAATGATCTTCATTTTTATTTTCTTGATTTAAATTTAAATTTTCATTATTATTTTCATGATGTTGTTCTTTTTCCATTTTCTGATGATTTAATAATATTAATTTCTTATTTTTGTTCCTGTCTCGTAGTAATAATTTAAAAAATTAATGAAACAATAATGATGAGAAAAAAAAAAAAAAAAAACTAAAATAGTTTAAAAAATTTTTTTCTTTTCTTTTCTTTTTTTTTTTTTTTTTTATCAATTATTTATTATTTATTATTATTTTTTTTTTTTAATTTTTTGGAAAATTTAGAGTATGTAGAAATATATTGTTATGTTAATCTATTTTATAAGTATTGCCTGTATGTATTGTATGTATATATTTAATTTTAATTTAAAACTTTGTAAATTATTCAAGTAAAATAAGAATTAACAATTTACATATGATAGAACAGATGGTTAAATAATTTAAAAAAAATTTATGACAAAAAATTCCATGTTATTGTTATTATTTTATTATTTTCTGTTGTATTTCTTTTATTTCTTTTTTTTTTTTTTCTTTTTTTTTTTTTTTTTTTTTTTTTTGATAAAAGTAATTATAAAATTTTAATAAATAAAATTTATAAAAAATCCACCAATTATTATTGCATATAAAGATAAGATATTTATTTATATATGAATTAAAAGTAGAGGATTTATAAAAATTAAATAAAAAAAAAAATAAGAAAAAAGTAATAAAATTTAATAAAAAAAAAAAAAATAAAATAAAATAAAATAAATAATAATAATAATAATAATAATAATAATAATAATAATAATAATAATAATAATAATAATAATAATAATAATAATAATAATAATAATAATAATAATAATAATAATAATAATAATAATAATAATAATAATAATAATTTTTTTTTTATTAAAAGTTTTTATCTATAAATTGCAAGAAATATAAAACCATAAAAATAATTTCTCCTAGTTTTATGTAATATTATTATTTAAAATTATAGTAATACTGAAAAATAATAATGATCAATGAAATCATAAATAAATGGATTCATGGATAAATAATTATAATAAAAATTGTTAATACTAATAATAATTTTAATAATAATAATAGTAAGGTTTTTAAGAATTAAATGTATTTTAAAAATATAATTATTACATTTTAATATTTATTAAACTTTATGATTTTTATAAATAATTTATCCTTTTCTTTTTTATTATATCGTATATGTAATGCATATTATAAAACTATATATAAATTCACCAAACTAAATCATTTATTTTAAAAAATTATAAATCATCTAAAAAATTAAACTAAAAATAGAAAAAGAAAGAGATATACAAAAAAAAAAAAAAAAATAACATTAAATTATTATTTAAATAATAATAATAAAAAAAGGAATAAAGAATTATTAAAAAAAAAAAAATTAAAATAATATAAAATAAGGTATTAAAAAAAAAAAAAAAAAAATAAATAAATAAATAAATAAATAAATAATATATATATTTATTTTATAAATCTTTATTTAATACTATTTTTTTTTTTTTTATATTTATTATAATTTTTACTATAACTACTATTATTAGTATTGATATAATTATTATTGTTAGACAGTCATTATTATTATAGTTACTATTATACAAGTTTTATTATATTTCATCTTTTTTATCTATTAATCCATAATTTAATAAATAATTTTTAGAATCAAAGGAAAAATCGGAATAGGATAGATCAGTTAAATTATTTAGAAGTAAATTATTAGGATGAGTATCGGATAATTCATTTTTAGATTTGTTCATACTCATGGTAGTTGTATTATTATTACAATTTATTGAATTAAAAGATTCATTAGTTAAAATTTCATTTTCTTTTAATTCGTTGATATTACTATTATTAATACTGTCTTTTATTTTTATTTCCTGAAGAGACTGTGGTGAATCAATGTATTTTTCTATTATAGGGACATAAAGTTTCTATTTATGAAAAGTTTAAAATTTATTTATTTATTATTATTTTTTTTAACAAAAAAAAAAAATAATATTATATATATTTATAATACAATTAATCAATATTAATATAATCGTTTATTTATTTATTTATTTATTTATTTTTTTTTATAATTTTTATTTTATTATTATTATTATTTTTTTTATTATTATTATTTTATTATTATTATTATTATTATTATTATTATAGATTATTAATATAATAATATATATAATTAAAGAAATATATTTACTTCAAACATGGTTTCATCGGTATCATCAATAAAGGTATTATATTCAATTTTGGGTATATTATTAATGATAAAAGAATCAACAGCTGAATATGAACTTCGATTTTCATCGGAATTAATTTCTAATAAATAATTATTTATTTTATTATGTTTAGGAGATATATTAATTTGGTTTTCAAATGGACATGTGTTATATATATTATTATTTTTGATATGATAGTTAATGTTATATTTATCATTATTAATAGATTGATAATTATTATTACTATTATTGTTACTTTCAGGATTATTATTATTATTATTATTATTAGTAGTAGTAGTAGTAGTACTACTGTTATTATTACTACTATTATTATTACGTCTTTCTTTATTTTTAGAATAATTAATGTGAAGTTTACTAAGATCATTAAGTTCACTACATGATCCCATTTTAATTTCAAATGAATTATTTAAATTGTTATTAATATGTTCCGAATTATTAGGGTTATTATCATCATCATTATTACAACTTTTTTTAGTATGTAAAATATTGTCATTGTTTATATTATTTAAATGAAATAAGGATTGATATTTTGATGGATTGCTGTTGTTAATATCATTAGGATTAGCAACAATATTATTTTTTAAAATCTCATTTTTATTGATTATATTATTACTATTATTGCTATTATTATCATTATTATTTTGACTATAACTATTACTATTGGTATTTGTATTATGTGAGAGAGAATATTCATAACTATTTTCTAATTCGTATAATCGTTCTTTTAATAATTGATTTTCATAAATTAAATATTCTTGAATTTTTTCACTATTATTAAGATTACAATGGGCATTATTTTTTATATTTGAATTTTGATATATTAAATTCTCACTTGCACTATCAGAGAAACTTATTCTTTTATCCGTTGTTTTGAACTTATCCTCATAATTTGATTTTATTTTAGCCTGTTTATATATATTATTTTGATTTATTGCGGTTGGTGACATAATCAAATTTCTTTCCTGTAGTATTCTTTTTGTATTATTAGGACCATTTGAGTCATAAATTATTTTTTCATTTTCTTCTTTTTTATTTAATTCTTTATAACAATCCTTCCCAAAGGAACTTGATTTATCTGCTTCCAGTACTTGTGATTTTTCACTCTTTTCATCAAAAGATGGTATTTCAGATATTGAATCTAAAAGAATTCTACTATATCGATGGTCATTATTTAAATTATCATTCATTTTGATAACATTATGATTCATAATAATATTATTATTAATGTTACTATTAACTTCATTACTGTTACTATTATTATTATTATTATTATTATTATTATTATTAATTATATTATTATTATTAGTAATATTATTTCTATTATTATATCTATTATCAATTTGAATAGAATTTAGAGCTTTTCTGACTTTTAATAAAAGTTCTTCTTCCCCTGATTTTTCATTTTTTTTAATGTTACTTCTACTACTTCCATTACTACTTTTACTATTATTACTACTGGCATTATGATAATTAGAAGAACAATTATTTGAATTTATGACACTTCTAATACTAATATCATCATCATCTTTTAATACTACTTGTTCTATTTTATTTAAAAGGGTATCAAAATCATCAGAAGCTAACTTTTTATGTTTTTTATGTTTTTTCACTTGATCTTTTTCTTTCAATTTTTCTTCATTTTGAATATCACTTAATGCGCTGATATTAATGATAGAAGAAATTGAACAACTATGGGAGACTTCATTCAAATCAATAAATGATGGCCCATTTTCACTGATACTACCGTTTCTGATGAAGGATTTATTAATTCCTATCTTATTGGAAGATAGAGGTAATTTATAGTTAATACTGGAACTTGAAGTATTATAATTATTTATATTTGGGTATTTAAAATAAGAATAAAAATCATAATTATTCATTTTTTTTTTCTTTATGTATCAAATATTATTAAGTTGGTTAAATAATATTTAAATATAAAATATTAAAATATAAAATATAAAATATTAAAATATAGAAAATAAAATAAATAATATAAAATATAAAATATAAATATAAAATATAAAATATAAAATATAAAATATAAAATATAAAATATATTATATATTATATATTATATATTAATAATATCTCATTATTATTAAATTCTTATTATTAGTATTTTTTTTTTATTTTTTTATTTTATTTAATTTTATTTTTGAAAAAAACAAGTATATAATTATTATTATTAAATTTACACAAAAAGTAATGAAATTTGTTTATAAAAATTGCAAAAAAACTAATTAATTTTTTTTTTTTTTTTATTTTATTTTATTTATTTTATTTTATTTTATTTTTTTCTTTTCAATTTCTTTTTTTATATTTCATTCTTATACATTTTTATTATTAATTTTTTTAATTAATCTCTAAAAATTTTATATTAAAATTTTATTTATATATAAAAAAATAAAAAAACAAAAAAAAAAAAAAACAAATTATTTTTATTAGTATTTTTTTTTTTCACTAAAATAATTTATTTAATTAAAGCTTGATTTAAATTAAATTTTAAATTATTATTATTATTATTATTTTTTTTAAAATTAAAATATATTAAAAATAAAAATTAAAAAAACAAAATGTAAAAAAAAAAAAATTAATAAGAAATTAACTTATTATTATAATTATTTTTAATAATTATAATTATATATATTTATAAAGTTTTATTCTTTTTAAAAATTTTTGGTAGTAATGAGAAATGAGTGATAATGCTCAGAAAGAGAAAAACAATGTTTGTATATATGTTTCTATAAGTCAAATTTATCAAAATTATATATTATTATTATTATTATTTGTTTAGTATTTTTTTATCTTTTTAATAAAAATGAATAATTTAACATTAAAATAGATTAAATCAATGATATATATATTGATACATTAAATTTTAAAAGGTGAATGAAAATGAAAATATCAGTAATAAAAAAAGAAAACGTGAAGCATTGAGAGAACATTTTGAACAATTAAAAAAGAAAAAACTTGAAATTGATAAAAAACTTGAGAAAAAAGAACAATTAAGAATTAAAAAAAAAGAGAAGAAAAAAAAAGAAAAACAGAAGAAATTAATATTAAAATATGAAACTGGTAATTCAAACAAATTATAAAATAATATAAATAAAAAAGGAACAAAGTTGGAATTTTTTTTTTTTCTTATTAATTTACATTATATACAATCAATAATTGATATATATATATATTTAACTAATAAAGCAAAAAAAGATGAAGAGATACAATCACAAATTAATAACATTATTCCCTATATTGAACCAAATAAGCAATTAAAAGATGTTGATCAAGGGCGTTTTGCAGAAAAGGTAAATATATATATATATTCTTATAAAATTTTCTTAATACTGATTAATACTTTTATATTTTTAATAATAAAATATATAATTTAAAATAAAAGTCACCTATGGAATTAAAAATAGAAAAAGTAATTAAAGAAGGTAATTTTGAATTGGCAGAAAAATTAAATGAAGAGTTAATTTTACAACAAAAGGAAAAAATGTTAAATGATGCAATTGATTGTAAAAATTTTGTTGAAAATAAAAATGTAAAAATCTTTTAAATAAATGTATTATTTAAATATAATAATAACCTATATGAGATACATATATGTTTATAATCTTTATTTATGTTCATAATATTTTAACAAAAAAAAAAAAAATAGAAATAACTATATATATTTAATTAATTAATTAATTATTTTCATTAAAATTTATTATAAATCAAAAATCATAGTTGGAAAAAGAAAGAAAGAAAAAAAAGAGAAAAAGATTAGTATGGGGGTAATTATAACAGTTTTTTATTATTTTATTATAATATTATTAACATTTTTTTATATGAAATATATTTTACATATTATTATTAATTATTATTATTATTATTATTTAATATTCAAAAATTTAGGTTCGATTCAAAACAAAGATGGGAAACAAAAGGAAATATGTAGAATTAAATATTTATTTTAATTATTTATATATTAATATATATATATGTTTTTTTTTTTTTTTTTTTTTTTTTTTTTTTTTTTTATTAATATATAAATACTTTATATTTAACAAAACGAATAAATAATAAAATGAAATATAGTAAAATAAAAAGTTAACATAATATTAAAATAAAACTAATTAAATTAAAAATAGAAAAATAAAATATATTAAGATGAATTGATATAATAATGATTTGTGTTTTTTTTTTTTTTTTTTTTTTTTGTTTTGTTTTGTATATATGTATATGAATGTGTATGTGTATGTGTATTGTTTTTTTTTTTTACTTTAAATAGTAAAATAATAATGATGATATGAAAATATAATAATTATAAAAATAATAAAAAATAAAAAAAAAAATAAAAATAAAAAATTATAAATTATATTTTTTTTTTTTTTCAATTATGATATTCCAATGATTAAATTATATAATTATTATTATAATTATTATTATTATTATTATTATTATTATTATTATTATTATTATTATAATCCTTCAAAATTCTATATTATTATGATTAGAATTATTTTTTTATTATTTTTGTTCTATTTTTTTTTTTATACAGAAACATTAATATTATTATTTCTATTTATTGAAAGTAAGCTTTTAAAACTATTTGTAGTTTTATTTGAAAAATTGAAGTTTATATCTTTATCCTTAAAGGCTTCTTCATTTTCTTTCTTTTCTTTCAACATTTCAATAGGGTTATTACAAATTTCAATAGCATCTGGTTCAACATGATGGTTGCACATAGGACAAGTATGAGTTTTTTCTAATAAAACTTTAAATTGTGAATATAATGCTGGGAATTTACAATATGGACAGTTCGACCAGTCGTTTAAAACCATATGTTGACCCTATTATATATATATATATATATATGAAATGATATATATATTTATATATAAGGATTTATAGTTAAAATATTTTTTTATATAATATTATTTATTAGTGTTAATATTTTTAGTAATAAAAAAAAAAAAAGAACTAGGTTAAAATAATAATACAATACTAAAATTACAAAATAAAAAAATAAAAAAGAAAAGAAAAAAAGAAATTAATAAATTTTTTAAATAAAATTGTTAAGTTTACATACAGTAGCAATACAATATGGTATATGATTTTTGCATTCTAAACAGTCTAATGTAGTTTCAATTACTGGTGCTCCACAGAATGGACAAGGTGAGGTTGGTTCTTCAATTTCAGTTATGTCAGGACGTCTTTTCGTTTGATAAAAGGAAAATTATTATTATTATTATTATTATTATTATTATTATTATTATTATTATTATGATGATGATGATGATGATGATGATGATGATAATAATTATTTTATATAACCTTATATATATTAAATATTATTCTAGATATTTTATATTATACCTTATAACAGATTCTATTTTTCTCTTATATTTCGAATCAAGTTTTTGTTTATATTCAGGTCTCATAAGCATAGTCGCATAATCAAATGACTGCTTTTTCAATCCAACTTTATGACATTCGACAACTGTTGAAGTCAATATATATGCAGCATCTAATTATTTTAATAATAGTAATAGTGATATAATTTGTAAAAACAAAAGTAAATAGAAATTTTAAATACTAAATCATTAATAATAGCTAATAGATAGTTTATAATAATAATAATAATAATAATAATAATAATAATAATATTATATATATATATATATATTTTTTTTTTTATGAATAGTATTTATTTATAATATACATATATATATTTATTTTTAATTTATTAAATAATACATACGTGCTGGGAATTTACTAATATTATTTGAAACACGAATTAACATTTTTGCTGCCTTCATATGTTCATCAATTTTTAATAATAACTAAAATATTTTTTAATATCATATTTATAAATATTAATATGAATAATATTAATATAAGGGAAATTAAAAGTAATATAAAAAAAAAAAAAAAAAAAAAAAAAAAAATTAAAATTTTATTTATGTAATTATATATTAATATATATAAATATTTACTTTAATTAATGAATAGCTATGGATAAGCATTAACATCTTTTCAATTTCATTTGGTATCTTACTGTTTATATTTGTAAGCATTAAATATATTTCTAATAATACTTCATGAGATGCTCTATAGTTTCCTAAATTTTGTTCTTCTCGAGCAATAATAATAGCTGTTTTAGCGGCTTCTGAGTATTTTCCAATTGACATCCAAAGCTTAAAGAAATATTTTGAATCCTTCATCATTATTATTATCATTATTAGTATTAAAATTATTAATAATAAAATTTTTACGAATTAATTATACAGCTTTTTTTTTTTTTTAAATTTTTATTATTATAATTTAAAATTCTTCATTTTTTTCTAAGTGATGATGTTATTAATAATTAGTGTTTACTTAGATTACCTTTCTTATACCATCGGTTTCACCCATTAAATAATCGATAAACATATGTATTAATTTATCATTCTTTGCTATTCCAATGCATTCTATGGCCTTATCATATGATTCACTCCCGGCATTGGGTTGCATAAACATTTTTAAAGCTTTAGTATAATCTCCACATTGAATATAATATTTACCGGCATACAAATATTGATTTTGGTTTTCAAAATACAAAGCAATATTTAATACTTTATTATTTATAATTTGATTAATATTATTATTTTATTTTATTATATTTAAATATTATTAACATTTAGATATTTAAAATTAAAAATTTCAAAATTAATTATTATTAATATTAATAATAAATAGTTTAAATATATATATATATATATACATTAACTTACACATATCTCGAGATGCATCTTCTTTTAATAATGATGCCAAGTGCTCCATTTCATTATGTTGCTATTAACAATAAATATTAAATTTTATTTGTTTATTGTTAAAATGAATAATTTATATGTTATATATTTTACAATATTATTTATTATATATGAAATTAGGAATGTTATTTACTTGTGCAATTTCAAAAGCATCTTCTTTCATATCAGCAATTAAACAAAATTCAATAACGGATTTATAATGTGTGTTTGGTTAAAGATATTACTATTATTTATTTATTTATTTATTTATTTATTTATTTATTTATTTTTTTTTTTTTTTTTTTTTTTTTTTTTTTTTTTTTTTTTTTTAAAATATATATATATATATTTATCATTAAATTAATAATACATCTATTTTATTAATATATAATTTATAATTATCATATATATATAAAAAAGGATATCATTAATTTGTTGAAAGAATCTTGATATAAGTCTTGCACTTTCTCTAGATCTTGTTTTTCGTATTATTTCTACGGCCTTTTATTTCAAAAATTAAAAAAAAAATTTTTTTTATTAAAAAAATAAAACTATCAATTAAAAAACTTTTAAAAAAAAGAAATATCTACCTTGTCAATATTAGAAGAATGATCAAGAATTAATCTTACTACACTTTCATAATCTTGAGCTTTTTCATATGCTTCTTCTGCTTCTTTATATTTTCCTTCAGCTATATAAAAATTAATTTATTATTTATATTTTTTATGTTATTTTAATATATATTAATATAAAGATTATTAATATATATATATATATATATATTTATATATTTATATTAATATAATTGTAGCTTTTTTTTTTTTTTTTTACCTTCCTTAATTTTAGCATATTGTAAGAAAATCTTTGGAGATGTAATGTAAGGTAAGATAGCTGTAACATTTGAATATTTTTTAGCCTTTAAGAAAATGACAGCAGCTTTTTCATAATTTTCAGATCTGTTAAAGAGTTGACCTGCTTCATTATATTGTTTCAAATTTTCTAATATACTACCACATTCTTGAAGAAGTTCCTTATTTTGAATACTTCTTAACATTTTCATTCCTTTCGAAATCTCACCATTTTGTAATGTGGTTCTAATCAATCCAGCATTACATAAAGTAATATGTTTACTTTTTTCTTCATCAGTCATATTGACATCATTAACACATGATAATGCCTTATTGTACATTGCTAATGCTTGACCATATTCACCTAATATTAATACATAGGTATTTATTAAAATTCATAATTTAAATATTAAAATATAAAAATATATGTATTAATAAAAATTAATTATAAAAAAAATATAGTATTAATAAATACTAAAATATTATATATAGTATATATCTTATTATACAATTAATAATTCTATGATACCATTAAATTCTAATTCAAGTGCATATTCTTTAGCAATGATTGAAACTTCATTTTGAGCAAATGTTGAAGCTAAACTTAATGCTTGATCCCATTGTCTTAAACCACGTCTAAGATTTAATGCTGCAATTCCATCTGAATTTCTTAAAAAGAATTCCTTTGAATTAAAAAGAAAAATAATTTAGTGATAATTATAATTATTTTATATTTTTTAGAAAGAAAAAAAAATTTTTTTTATTATAATTATTTTATAGATATTTATTAAAATATTATTATAATATATTTTATTATTATAATCATTATCATGATTTACTTGAGCATTATCATATTCTCCTAAAAGCATAGATATTTGACCACATAATGAATTTTTATCTTCAATTTTTTCAATTTTTTTTAAGAAAATAACTTTGTCAGCATCACCAATTAATCTATGTATTTAATAAAAAAATTTTATTTTATAAATTGAAAAATGAAGAAATAAATTGAAAAAAAAAAGAAAAAAAAAATTATAAATATCTTATGTTAAGGAAATAAAAAATTATAAAAAAAAGAAAAACATTATTGTAATACTAATTATAAATTTTAAATTTTAAAGGATATAAATTTTTTTTGCTGTTTTAATATCAAGATTTAATAAAGCTTTTTCAGCTAGATTTCTCCATGATTCAAGGTCTTTATTAAATTTAAATACTTTCCATAATTCTATTAATTAAAATTTATGTTTGGAATTTAGATTATATATTAATAAATTAATGATTAAGTTTGTATTATTAATTCAAATCAAATCATGTAAATAAACTATAATTATATATACATTTTTAATAATATATATTTACCATTAAATCTTCCTAATGAATACAATAATTGTAATAATTTGCTTATATTTTTCTCTTTTTCTATATTTTCTTCTTTGATATCTAAATGTGTTGATAATTGAGTCATACAAATTTTACCATTATGTGTCTTTTATTTATTAAAAAAAAGAAAATTTAATTTAATAAAATAAAATATTTTGTATAAAGATGATTAACAAACCAACAAACAACCAAATAAATAATAAAAAAACTAATATGTTTATTTATATTTCTACATATTAAAAATTGCTATTTATTATAATAATAACCTGACTTGAGACTACACCAGCATTTAGTAATATTGGCTTTAATCCATGAGATAATTTAGTAGTTCCCATAATTGAGCATTGAGATCCTTTAATATGAGATTCAGTACAAATATAAGTTGTTAAAAGTTCATTATCATAAGTAACAAATGAACAACTATTTTTACATTCAACATCCCATAAAATTCCAATGGTATTTACTAATTATTATATTATATATGAATATTTATTAATATATATAAATTAAAAAGAATAAATAAAATTTATTTAAATTTTAACAATTTTTTTAACATTATTTTTGTTGTTATGTATGCTTTTAATTATTTAATAATAATAATAATAATAATAATAATAATAATAATAATAATAATAATAATAATAATAATAATAATAATAATAATAATAATAATAATAATAATAATAATAATAATAATAGTAATAGTAATAGATTCTTGATATATACGTGATATTCCTGGAATCTGTAATATTGTATTATTTACAGGATTACATACATAACCTTCATTTAAATCATCAATAAATATAAATCTAATTCCACCTTTAAATTGTGGATATAATTCTCTAATTCCGGTCTATCATATATATATATATATATTATTAATTTATTTATTGTATTTTTAATTATAGTTCAAAATTTAGATATAATAATTATTTTTATTATTGTAAGATGGAAAAAAAAATACTTTATGTTTGATAGTATTCACAAGACTCCAACTTTCTAAATCATAATGGTATATTACACCAGTATTTGTTCCAAATATACAAAAATTTGAAGTTAATGCTGCACATATAATTAAGAATGTATCGGTATTATTTGGAAATAACTTCAACATTTTGTCTATATATATGTGTGTGTATTATACAATCATTTAATGTATCAATATATATATTTTAATAATTATATTTAATTATATTTATATTATATTATGAAAATCATTTCATAAAATTTAATAAATAACAATAATTATGATAAATATATATATATATATATATATATATATGTAAATTTAAATTGTTTTATGTTTATATATTTTTAATAAATATATATAAACTTACTTGACTTTGAATTATCAATATTGTGTATTTGTAATTTTCCATTTGTTAAAAGAGCTGCTGCTAAAGTTCTATTAAGTAATAAATGTTTAATTGGAGCCAAATATTCCTTTTTATAATAACAAAATATATTTATTGAATATATAAAAATGTTTTAATGTGTTTCAACAATATTATCATTAATACTATTATTATGTTAAAAATAAAGTATTTACATGTTGAATATAATTATTTTTTTCACTATTTGAATCTTCATTGTCATTTCCATTATTTCTACCAATCAAAGAATAATATAATACTTGATTATTAACACCCACAGCAAGCTTTTTATATTTAAAATTTTTATGTAATGATTTTATAGTCATTTATTCAAATAAAAAAAAATAAAAATTAAATTTATATTTATATTAATTCAATGCATTATTATTATTAATATGAATTATAAAATGATATTATAATAATAAGTGATTATAAGTGATTATTAAACTATTTAATTATTTTATATATGTATTAAATCTCAAGCATTTATATATATATATATAAATATAAATATGTATTTTTACATGTCTTTCTCCAACAACTAAAATAGTTGGTTCAATATCAACTTTAATTTTCATTGATGGTGGAATTTGATCATTTGCAGCCATTGTAGTTTTAGACTGATCAATTAGAGTAACTTCTTGTAAAGATGTTAAATATGCCTTTAATTTAAATATGTATATTAGATATATATATATATATATATAATAGTAAAATAAATAACATTAATTTACCAAGGTTGTGCCATAAGTACTTCCTAAAAATGGTAGTTTATAGAGATATACGTATGCATTTCCTCTTTTTTTTTTTTTTATTAATATAATATTTTTTATATTCATATTTATTATATATAAACAATATATTACTATTTAAATTATTTTAATTTTTTTTATTTTAAATTATTTTTTTTTTTAATTTTACTTTATAGTTGTAGCAGCTAAAAATTGGCCGTCCTCTGACCATTCTAATGAATTCATTTTTCCGGGATCATTATCTAATGTAATTACCTCACAAGTTTCTTTTAAATCACTTAATTCATAAATTTTTATAACGTCGTCACCACAAGTAGCGACTTTATTAATTGAGAAATTAATAACTAAATCACTTAAGTAATCATTATGTGATTTTTGATGATATAATTCTTGTCCAATGAATTCCGGATCTTTGAAAAAGATAAATAAGAGATAAAAATAAATAAATATTAATAAAATAAAAAAAAATATATATATATGAATATATTAAGATGAAATTATTTAATATTTTAAATTTCATTAGAATAATTATTATATATTGAATTATATTGAATTTGTATATAAATATAAATAGTGTATATTTATTAATATAAATATATTGAATAATAATATAATAATAATAATAATAATAATAATAGTTAAAAAAAAATTAAATGAAAGAAATAAAAGTGAAAAATAAATATTAAATTAAATTAATTTTGTAATTACCAGTTGACATGACTATAAAATTTCCATTTGAAAAGCCAAAAAAAATATGATTTTCATTATACCATTCATACGCAACAATATTTCCATATTCCTCTTGAAAAACTAATTCTAAAGGATTTTCAGGATTTTCCATATTATGAATGTAAAAAGAACGTTGATCTAAAACCATTGATAAAACTGGAACTTTATTCTCCTTATTTTTTTGATCCACCATTAACGCAAACTTTATAATATACATTTAATATTTATTAATAAATATATTTTTTTAAATAATTAATATTACAAATTAATATTACAAATTAATAGTATTATGTTTTGATTGATGATTTATGAGAAAAAATTTTATTTTTTAATTTTATACTTATTTAAGTTATTATTAAAAATATTGAATATAAAATATTACACTATTATATTATAATAATGTAGTTTTTTATAAAATAATAATAATAAAAAAAAAAACTAACTTTCATTAATGATGGTTTTCCCTTTAACGTTTTTTCAAATAAGGTTGTTCCTTTTAAATCACTGATAGAAAACTTTATATTATAAAAAATTATTTTAGTTTTTTTTTTTTTTTTTTTTTTTTTTTTTTTTTTTTTTTACTTATTATATTTCGAATATAAAAAATTTTTTTTTAAATTATATATTAATTTTAAAATTTATTTACAGTATTATCTTCTGCACCACATGCAATAATATTATCGTCTTGCCAACATCCACATATAATAGATTTTGTATGTTTTCCTAATATTGGTACTTTTTTCGATGCTTTTCTATCATAAATAAATAAATTTCCTTTTGATGTACCAACAGCAAGCTGCATATTATTTTTCGTAAATAAATTTTTATGTATTAAAAGTATTATTATTAAAATTTTGTTTATTAAATGTTGATATTATTGTTAATATTATTGGTAATAATGTTATTAATATCGTTATTTCCATTTTTTATACATTTTTTTAATTACGAAAAATATTTTATTTCCAAATATTGATTAAATTAAAAGCATCAAATATAATATTTAATTCATAAATTATATATATATATTTGATAATATTAAATGTTTAGAAATATAAATTATGATTTAATTTTAAATTCTTAATGATTATTAAAAAAAAAAAAAAAAAAAAAAAAAAAAAAAAAAAAAAACTAATATAATATTACTCTTTTTCCTTTTTTTGACCATTGACAAAACGATAAATCATTCCAAGTTGTATCTAGCTGAATATAAATTTTTTTATTATTAGCATCCCATAATGTGATTATTCCTGTTACTTCATCTGTTATTGCTAATAAATCACCATCTGGACTCCAATCGATACCAGTACATTTTCTTTATATATATATTTTATGATTAAATAAAATTTAGTGTTCATATACATTTAAATGAAATAGAGTATATAATATAATATATATTTCAATAATTTTTATTTTAAAAAAAAGATTAAATATATATTAATATTATATTCAAATTGTATATGATAAGACAATAAAATAAATTAAATAGTAAATTATTGAAAAATATTATTTTTATAAATATTGGTGTTGCATAATTAAATCCAAATTTACCCTTCCATATTAACTTTATCAACTATCTCCCCACTTTTATTATATATTATGACAGCATCATTTTTACTGTTTAAATTCATAATATAAAAATTATAATAATAACATATATAATATATATATATGAATATGCATAAATTAACTATAAAATATAAATTTTATTTATTCAACATATATTATTTCAAAATTTTTAATATATATTACCCATTAACTGCGATAAATTGACCTTCTCTTTTTTGCCATTTTACATTGCATTCTCCAACACCAATGGCGTTAGAATCTACCGAAAAAACTTGCTATTTATTTTAAGATAAAATGTATATTTTTCATATAAATAATATAATAGATAATCATATTTTTTTTTTTTTGTTATTGTTAATATAATATTAATATAAAAAACTTTAATTGTCTGTATTATCAATAATACCTTCATAATATTATAATTTATCTTATTTTTCTTACACCACTTTTATAATAACAAAAATTTAATATTCAAATGTATAAATGTATAAATGATTATGTATATTTAAATAATATCCTAAGAACATTTACAACATTTAAAAAGAAAAAATAATTTTTTTTTTTTAAAATTTTATTATTATATTTTTATATTAAATTTAATTTATTATTATTATTATTATTATTATTTTATTTTTTTATTTTTATTTTTTTTATTTTTTATTTTTTTTTTTTTTTTTTTTTTTTTATTTTTTTTTATTTTTTATTTTTAATTTTTTTTTTTTTATTTTATTTTTATTTTTTATTTTATTATTTAATATATATTTAATTTGTAATATTTAATATTATTTAATATTAATTTATTAATATAAATTTTAATTATATTAAAAATTAAATATTTTTATTATATATCTTATTTTTCTTTATTTCTTTAATCTTTTAAATATATGTATCGATGAAAAAAAAAAATACTATTAAATTAATAATAAAAATAATCAAATATTTCTCAAAAAATAAATTATTAATATAAAAATAATTTTTTTTTTTTTATTTAAATATTTATGAAAAAATAAATGAATTTATGAAAAAAAAAATAAATGAATAAAAAAAAACTTTAAAAATAAATGAATAAAGATAATATAACAACAATAAATGAATAAAGATAATATAATATACGAAAAATAATATTTGTAAAATTATTAGCTTGTATATTTAAAAAAAATAACTGAGTTTCAAAATTTTCAATTCTATTGAAATAATGACCAAAAGAAAATATTAAATTATCTTTTTTTTTTTGTGGATATAAATTAATTAAAATTTTTAAAATTTTTGTTTTTTTTTGGTAACTTTTAACTTTATTAAATAATTTTTATACATTTATTTTTAATAATTATATATAAATTATAATATATAAAATTTTGATATAAAAATTGTTTATATATAACTATATGTATTGAATAAATTGATTTATTTTTCATTTTATAAAAAAAATA
>JACVTC010000033.1:430000-475000 GCA_016946835.1 Neocallimastix lanati (nom. inval.)
TCTTTTTGAGGATTAACAATTATATCCTTTTTAGTTTCCATGATTGGACTTCCTTCTTTTTTGGTTAATTGAAGTAATGATAGTTTTTTATTTAAAGATTTTGAAAACCTTCTTTTATGACTAAAGAATACATTTTTAATTTTCTCTGCTTTACTTTCTTTATGTTGTTGGGAATTAGTTGATATTACTGGTTTTTCAGTTTTTTCTTTCATAGAATGAACATTTGACGATTTGGCAGTTGAAGGAATTTTTGGTAATTCTTTCATTAAAGAGAGATTAGTAATATTTAATGAAGAATCTTTTGGTATAACATGTATTTTTTTATTAGTACCAGTAGAACTATTTCTTGATATTGAAATAAGTGGACTCATTGTTGGTGTTCTTATTCCTACATCTGTTCCAATAGAATTATTTCTTGATATTGAAGAAGATGGATTAATTGTTGGGGTTCTCATTCCCTTATCTGTTCCAATAGAATTATTTCTTGATATTGAAGAAGATGGATTAATTGTTGGGGTTCTCATTCCCTTATCTGTTCCAATAGAACTATTTCTTGATATGGTAGTAGATGGATTCATTGTTGGTGTTCTCATTCCCTTATCTGTTCCAATTGAATCATTTCTTGATATTGAAGTAGATGAATTTATTGTTGGTGTATTAATATCTTGTTCTAAAGATATATTATATTCTTCTTTGTATTTTATTGAAGATACTGATATGGGTGTGGGTGTTGCTGATTTATTATTAAATGTGATTTCATTCAAGGATGGATTATTTGATTTTATATTAATATTGAAATTGTTATTACTATAATTTGATTTTATTGGTTGTAATGTAGATACCTTAATGTTATCAATTAATAAATGATTTTCCATTTCATCAGCAAGTTTATTTTCTTCTTTTTCTAAAGAAATTTCTTTATTACTTATTTCTATTTCATTTTCGTTTTTATTAAAATTTGAACTTGAAAATGAAGAGTTGGAAGAAGAAGAAGTAGAAGAATATGTAGAAGAATAATTACTTAATCTATTAGAATATGAACGTGAAAAGTATAAATCATCATTTTCATCTAAATTATCCCCTTTTTCCTTAATATTATTACCATCGTCGTTTATTGATTCCTTTAAATAATCGTTTTGTTCTGATGCTGTTTCTGGAAGTAATTCAACAGATAAATTCATATTAGGTGTAGTTAAAATTGAATGAAGAGAAGCTTCAATATCTTTCTTTAATTCTTTCTCTAATTCTGATGGTGATACCAAGATTTCTTTGTTTGCAGTAAAAGTTATAGTCTCATTTTGAGTATTGATTAAATTTTCCAATTCAGTGTTAACATTAGGTGTTTCAAATTGAATCTCCGGTAATAGAGGTATTGGTAAATTATAATCACTTTTATTGTAAAATGAATTTATAATGGATTCTGAATTATTATTATTATTATTATTATTATTATTATTATTATTATTATTATTATTATTATTATTATTATTATTATTATTATTGCATTTAACATCATAATTGCTAGAACAATCTTTACCATAATTATTACTAGTATTATTATCGTTACTATTACTGTTATTATTATTATTACTAGAATTCATTGAGAATGAATTTATTTCTGAAACAAATCGTGGAGAATCATTTGATTCAATATTGTTTATTAATGGTGAAGAATTTGGTTTAGACTTCATTGAAATATGAGATTCATACATTAATGGTGAATGTGTATTTTCAATTTTACGTGAATAAGAATCTGCAATTACTGAAGATGAAGAAATAATTTGACTTGATTCTTTACAATAATGAATAGGGGCTCCAAGATTTGATAGGTTGCTCTTTATACTAGCATTGCTACTTATTATAATACTATTAGAGTCATCATTTTTAGAATTTTTATTAGTAGTATAGTTAGTAAGGCTCTGATAACTACTAACAGACCTTAAACTAGGACTTTTTGAATTCGTCACAAATTGATTAGAATATGAGACGTTGTGAGAAACTAAACGGAATATAATTTGATATGGGGAATTAGATTCCATGACACAATGAAGTGAACTTATATTTAAATTTTTTAACTTATGGCAAGGAATAATTTGCACTATTTCACAAGTCTCCAAGGAACGAATTTCAACAAATTCAGGTTCAAAAGCAAATAAAAATTGTTCTTGAATAGTGAATACCGTCGGCATTCCCAACCAATAAATAATTTTATTTGTTCTTGCACGTCGTCCTAAACGATCAATAAAGAGTGCAAAATTACTGAAACATAAAAGGTAAAGATCATTCATTACTCTAAAAATAGAAATAGGTTTCGTTATAATATCTTTTCTTTTCATAAATTCAAAAGATGGATCAGAAAAATCTAAAAGATCTTGAGTTAAAAGATTTTCTAAATTAATAACTTGAAATGTTTTTGAACCAGAAATACAAATTTTTGAGCGTAAGAAATAAATAGAATTACATTCATCTTGGATATAAAATTCTTTATAAAGTCTAAGACGATCTTTACTACTATTAGTTTTTAAAAGTTTCATTAAACGACGATTCTGTGAAGAGCTATGAGAATACTCAAAAGTTCGAATAGTGGATGCCGTAGTAGATGATTTAACACAGCAAATTAAATAACGACCAAGGCAGAGACCAACCTTAAAGAATGTTATATTTGAACATAATTTCTTTTCATTTTCAACAACAGTTGAGGAACTATCATTTTTATTAAATAATGCTGTAGAATATACATAAACAGATTTATCTGAAAGAACGACGAAAAATTCAAAATCTGGGAAAATATCAATTTGATTAATTTTTGGAAGATTTAAAATTTTTTCAAAATCACCATTACCATCTGCTGGTCCTATATATAAACCATTATCAGAACCAATTACTAATCTGTCATTATATGGGAGAGCACAAATTGCACGATTAGAAACAGTAAAACTGGAAATTGAACCCATGGAAACAATATTGTAAATTCTCATTTTCTCTTGAACAATAGCTTTCTGTTTTTCTATAGCATCTTTCCAAGCTTTTCTATCTGAAAAACTTGTTGCATATAAAATATACATTTCTCCTGAACGTCCTAATTGCATTATAGTCAATGGAAATTTATTTGCTTCTTGATATTGGGGATTAAGATTAGCGCTTGAATTTGATTTGAGTGAAGAAATGCTATTTCTATCAGAATTTGTTTTTGATATAAATATAGATGATGAACGTCTACCATTTATCATTTTATCATTAATAATAAGAGTTTCTAAAGGTATCGGCGCTCTATATACCTTATATAAACCATTCTTTTTACGTTTTGATAAAACTAGCATATGATCGAATAAAAATACATAGAGCTCAGTTTCATAACCTGAAATTTTTATATTAAAAGAACCTTCACGGATTAATTTTCTTTCAGGTGCTAAAAGTTTTAAATCATACCATTCGCCACTATTAAATATTAATTGATAATTCAACTGATTTAATTTTAGATTATTTTGAGCTTTTCCCGCTTTTTCATTAATTTGATTTAAAATATTTTTTAAAATACGAATTACTTCATTTAAATCTCTATAATCTGGATTGTTTTCTGGTGTTCTTTTTAATATCGCTTCGATCAAAAGTGGATAACGTCCAATTCTTGTAGTTGGTCTAGCTAAAAAACTTTCAATTGGTAATTTTCTTGATTTAGGGTATCTTTCACATTCTCTTAAAAAATATTTAAAAGTTGGATTTTTCAATTTTTCTGTCTCAACAACATATTTACCATAAATTTGTTTATAGCCATATTCTATATAACATTCAAAATCTTTAATACATGCTAAAAATATATCGCCAATTCTACTAACAACAGGCTCTTGTTGTTGTCTTGTATGAAGTAATTGATATAAATTATTATTAATTGAATATATTTGAGAAATATTAATAAATGCACGATTAATAAAAGATTCTCTATTTTCCTCTTCTAAAATGTTTGAATATCTTAATTTTTGCACATATAACTAATATGTTCCAATTCAATCATATAATATTAATAAAGTATATATAATTATATAAATAAAAATAACATATAAATATATTTATTTATTTATTTAATAATTTATTAATATATTAATATATTTAACAATATTTATTTTTAAATTATTATAATTTAATTAATTAAAAAAACAAAAATAAAAAATAAAAAATATAAGATGAGTTGAAAATTATTCAAACCTTTTGTATTAATTCTAAATCCTCTATATATTCTTTTTCTGTTTTAATTAATTCAAAAATAACTTCTTGACGTTTCTTTTCTGTATCTGACACCGATTCAACAATTTCTTTTGGCATAACAGTGGACCAATACTGATTTTCAGAATTATCATTATTACCTTTATTCATAATTTTTTCAGCTAATGCTGTCGTTCTAGCTACATGGTTTAATAGATTTTGTTGTTCTAATCTTCTTGGACAAGAAATACTATAACACATATTATTCTCTGAGCATGTAGGTGAATAACATTTTGTTAATAATGTATACACACCATTAGGTACTGTATTAATTTTTGATTTTTTAGCATGTTCAATTACTTTTTCTTTTTTCTTCTGAATTGAATTTTCATTTTCAGATAATGGTTCCTCTTTTACATTATATAGACTTTCATTAATTGCTGCAGGAATACTTAAATCAGTAATAGCATTAGAAAATTGATATAATTCATTTGGATGATCTCTTAAAAAATGATTATATGTTACATCATGGAAAAAATTCTGATTTCCCAATGCACGTCCAAGTAACAACGCTAAATTTCTATCTGAAGTTCGAATTATCAATTTTAATGTTTCCTATTATAATACATATTCAATATAATTATATATATTTTTAAAATAATAAAATATTACAAATTATTAATATTAATTATATAAAATAAAAAGCAAAATAAATCCATTATATAAAATAAAAACAAAATTAAATAATTATATTAATTTATAAAATTATTTATACAAACCACTGCATCACTTCCTCTAAAGCAATTCGTGTATTTAATAGAATCCTTTATATATGTTGCCACTGGAACATATTTCATAAAAGCAGTGGCTACATTTGATAAAAGAGCAGGGTATACATTTGGTATTATGACCGTTATATGATTTTTTATGTTCGATAATTGAGGTTCTGATGAATTTCTACGTGATACTAAACCTTGTTTTATATTATCTATTGACCCATTATCATTTCTATTATAAGTATTTTTTGATTTTATAGATGATTCATAATAAGAACCTATATATATATTTTTAAATTTATTTCATTTATTGTTTATATTTTAATAAATTGTTGTATTTTATTAAGGAAATTAAAATTTATAAAATACATTTATATAAAATTTAATGATATATTAGATAAAAAATAATAAAAAATTAATTATATCATAATTTGAAATACCTTTTGGAAAATAATTACTAGTATAACTAGTATAACTAGTATAACTACTTATAGAAGTCTTCCTTGGTCTTGAATGTTGAATTTCCGAAAACGAAAAATTAATTTGTTCATTTTCCATTATTTATAATTTTAATTAATTTTTTCTTTCTTTAAATATATCTACAATAAATATAAATATCTACAATAATATAAATAATAAAACACTTTTTATTTTCTTTAAGTATTTTTTTTATATTTTTTTTTATGCATTCAAATAAATTTATTATTATTTATTATTTATTTATTATCTATTTATTATATATATTTTTATTATTTATTTGAATTTTAATAAATAAATTGAATTAAATCCTTTTCTTTAAATATACCAAATAATTTAAATATGAAGAAAAAATATTTAATATTTATTTATATATATATATATATTAAAATGATTTCCGAATTATTAGTAAAAAAACTTTTACTATAATTTTAATATTTACTAAATAATTTATTTAATAATCAATAATAGATTTTTTTAGAAAAAAATAATAAAATAAAATAGACTTAATTTAAATCATTTAAATATTTATATATATATACATTAAGTTCTGTTTATGTAAACTAAAATATTTTTATTTTAAATTATCCTTCAACTGATTCAAAATAATATAGTTTCAAAAAAATATATAATATTAAAAATTTATTATGAATGATTATAAAAAAAAAAAAAAAAAAAAATTAAAAAACATTTATATCTACAATATTTAATTAAGATTAAAAAAAATTTTTTTTTTTTTTAGTTACACAATTATATTTTATTTTATTTTATATTATTTTATATTATTTTATATTATTTTATATTATTTTATATTATTTTATGTTATTTTATGTTATTTTATATTATTTTATACTTTTAACTTCGTAATTTATTTATTATTTAAAATTTGTATAACAAAATTTTTTAATAGTATATTTATTGTTTTTTTTTTTTATCTATTAAAAATTTTAAATTAATATTTATCTTTGATGATTCGATTCTTCTGTTAATAAAAAAACTTTATTCTTTAAAAAAAAAAAAAAATTAAACTGTATATTAAATAATATTATTATATTAAATGGAATTTTATTTTTACTATAAATAGGATATAAATTTTAATATTAATTTTTGTGGTATTGGTAGAAATATAAAATTTTTTAATAACGTTATATTACAATATTTTTCTTTTTATTATATTTAATAATTACATTGTTTTTTTTTTTTAATAATAATCATATAAAATTTAAATTTAACTCTGGTAACATATAAAATATAACATATAAAAATTATATATATATACATTAGAATATTAAACAGGAACTATGATAAGCAATACCTTCATAAATTTCATAATATTTTATTATCATTATCATTAATAGTATTAGTATTAATATTTGAATTAATATGTAGTATTATTATTAATATTTGCATTGTTGATATTAATTATTATTTTATAAATAATACTAAATTAATGATAATAATATCAACACTAGTTTTAATAATGACAAATATTAATGATAATAATACTACTAATAATAAAGTATTAGTATTATCAGTATTATTATTATTAGTATTCTTATTATTTTATCATTAAATTTATAAAACAAACGATTTTTATATTAAAAGATTTTTTATATTAATGTTATTTATAATTAATATATTTAATTAATTAGAATTCAAAAGATTTTTATTTATTTGTTATTTATTATATAAAATTAATTAAAATTATTTTAAAACAAATAAAAAAAAAAAGACTTGCGGCCAACTTTATAAATTTTATATATCTACATAAAAAAAACTATTTAAGGTATTACAATAATTTAATATAATATTTTTTTACTAGTAATGATAAAACTTTAATAATAATAATAATAATAATAATAATAATAATAATAATAATAATAATAATAATAATAATAATAATAATAATAATAATAATAATAATTATAATAATAATAATTTTTAATAGTTGGATTTTTTGGTTTATGTCAACTTTATTTTAAATTAAATGCTTTTTATTAATATATTGTGGCTTATATATTAATTTTATTAATTTACGTTTTAATACATTTTACACATAATATACTTTATAATTTCTACACACCTATTCTAATAATAATAATAATAATAATTGATTGTTATTCATTATTAAACTTATTTATATAAAAATGTTATACTAGTTAAAGGGTTCTTAATATAGGAATGTTAACTTTTTTATGAAATAATTATTTTTTAATAATTATACAAATTTATTTTAAAATTAAACACTAAAGAAAAAAAATAATTTTCTCTCTAAAATTATTTATTTTTTTCTAAAGTTATATCTTCATTATATAACTCATAGAAAATAAAATATTACCTATTTGTAAATTTATTTATTTTATTTATATATTTATCTTCTATTTATTAAATCTCTCCTCTATAATATAATTTAAAGTAGAATTAATTTAATAAATTTTAATATATTTTGTATTTGTTTATTATAATTATTTGTTATAAAAATTCTATATCATTTTTTCCTTCCTTAAAATATCATTATAGCTATATCTGAAAAGAAATTGAATTTTTATAATAATAATAATATTATTATTATTTTTTTAATATATATAAAATAATATTAACAATATACTTATATTTTTATTTCATATTATATAATTCTGTAGAATATGAAATAAATAATAAATATATAAATAATTTATAGTATACAATATATTGATGTAAATAAATCTTATACTTACTTATAAAATGGTTTAACAATAGTATTTAATTGATTAATTCTTACTTATGAAATATCTAATTATTTCTATTTTTGTGGAATTACATGTTTTATTACATTTTACTTTGAAAATAAAATTAGGTTTTTGCTAATAATACGAACATAACAGTGATTCCATTATGATAATCTTTATGCTCTAATTTCAGCTTTATTGGTATTATGATACTTAATAAAAATGAGGTATTAAAAAAAAAAACAAAGAATGTTTCAAACCTTTCCTATTTAATATTATGGTCTTTAACGTAGTGTTTGCTGTTAGTATTAACTTTGAATTCATAATTAAGGGGTCAATTAAAAAACAATGATTCAAGATAATAGCTTTCATACGAAGGTGATTGGTTTTAAGGTCTGGATGGTGGAATATTTTAAATGTCTTAACTAGTAATTTTTTTGTATGATTGGTTGTGGACATTTACATTTCCAAAGATAAGATATAAAACTGTAATTACAAACGTAACACATAAAAAATAGAAATTTTTGTTTATGCTAAAGATTTCAATGAAGTAATGAAAACAATTGAAGATAGTGATAAAATTAAATCGACTCATGAAACTAAATAATAAATTAATTTATTATTAATTTATTTAAGTACTATTAATCAAAAATAAATACCAATATTAAAAAAAGGAGGAAAAAATAAATTAGAAAGAATATAAATATAAAAAAGTAAAATTATAAGTTATATTGAATTATAAAAATTTAATCCATAAATTCAAGCAAAACTTATTTTATGTAGATGTAATAATAGATAAAACTATTTTATATGAATAATATTTTGAATAAAAAATTTATTACATATAGAAAGTGTCAAAATAATGATTAATTTAATTTATTACTTAATCTATTTTTTTAATATAGAGAATAACCAATTACCTAGTATAATATTTAAAATGAAAAGTATAAAAAATTTGAAGTATTATTCCTTACTTAGAAATAATTCTTAAAATTAAAAAATATTTGAAAAAATAATATCAATATTGAAAAAATTTTATTCAACATATAATTTATAAATTTTATATTATTAAATGAAGTTAATATAAATTATATTTATTTTTATAATTTTTTAAATATATATTTTCAAAAATATAATTTCTATTAAAATGAAAAAAAAAAAAAAAAAAAAAAAAAAAAAAAAAAGAGTAAATAAAGATATAAACAATATTTATTAAGAATATCAAAATATAGAATTTAATAATATAGAATACACAATATAATATATAAAATAAAAAATAAAATATTAATAATAATAAAAAAATAAAATAAAATAAAATAAAATATAAAATAAAAAATAAAAAATAAAAAATAAAATAAAATAAAAAATAAAATAAAATAAAATAATAAAAAAAATAAAATAAAATATATACTATATATTTTATTTTAATTTTAATTTAATAAAATTAAAATAAAATAAACCATTAAAAATAATTAAAAAAAATTTAAAAATAAAAAAAAAAAAAAATTAAAATTAATTTCATTCATTTAAAACTGTTTTTTTATTCACAAAAAATTTAAATTTATATTATTAATATTTTAAATAAATAGCTTTTTTTTTTTTTTTTTTTTTTTTTTTAATATATGTATATAAATACATCAATAATTCATTTGATATACTTTTTAACCATTATATTTTAAATTAAATATAATTTTTTTAGTTTCTTGTTATATTATTATATATTATTATAATGCTCTTCCAGGTTCAACAGCTGATTTAATAACATTATCTTCATCAACTTTTTTTAATAGTCTATAATTAGAATATTCATATTTTTGTCTAGATAGTTTGTTCTCAATTTTTGATTTATACTCTTCTACTGTTCTTACATTTTTTTCTTCAAAGTTAATAATTCTTACCATATCATAAAGAATATTGATCATCATTTCAAAGTTCTTTTTATTTAATGTGTTTTCATTCATAAATGTTATATCTTCTTTTTTATCATCATGTAATGTATTATTTTCTTCATTTTGATATTCTGAAGGTTCCTTAATTGAAACCTTTTTAAGTGTATTTTTAGTATTATTGTTATTATTATTGTTATTATTATTATTATTATTATTATTATTATTATTATTATTATTATTATTATTATTATTATTATTATTATTATCTTCATTATTATTAATTTCGCTATTATCTTGATTTTTCATACTTTCGCCGTAGTTATTATTTTTATTATCATTATTATCATTATTATTATTATTTATAGTTTCTGAACTACTTTTTTCATTTGAATCATTAAATATATTATTAGAATTATCATTTACATAGGTAGTATTACTTTTTTCGGTCATTAAACTACTTCTTTTACTATCTTCTTTACTATTAAGAGAATTACGACTACTACAATCTAATATATCTAGATTTAAATCTTTTATATCAATTAATGGATATGATGGTGGCGGCGGTGCTTTTAGTTTTTTTTTATGTTGATATAATCGTTGTTGAGATGCAGTTAACATGGTCATTTTTTTTAACAGCATTGCTGCATCTGGTTTCATAGTACCTTTACGCAATAGTACAGCGGCATTACTTAATGTTTCAGTATCATCTAATAATTCTGAAACCATCTTTTCTCGGTCTTCAAATGGTGGAGGTGGGGGTTCTTTCAATATTTAATATTAGTAGTATAAAAGCATTATTCATTATATTATTTATATTAAAAAGTCATATATATATATATATACATTTTTAATAAAAATAATTATTATATTAATTGTGTATTAATATATTATTGAAATGTTTATCATTATTTATTATTTAATAAATAGAATATATATGAAAAATAAAATATATATAAAAAATAAAATTAAAATAAAATTATTATAATTATAATTATAATTATATATATATATATATATAATATTTACCTATTAAAGTACTATTAAAACTAGATAATATTTCAAAAATCTCAGTTAAACCTTTTAATCCTGCTATACCTTTAGCTGTTTTACCATCATTATTAATAATTTCTCTATTACATCCTCTAGTAATTAATTTTTTTACCATTTCTTTATTACTTGATAAAACACTTAAATGAAGTGGAGTATTACCATCTTTATTACATGTATTCATATCTGCTCCACAATCAATTAATAATGACAAAGCGTGATTATTATTATTAAGACAGGCCTGTATTATGTTAATTTAGATTATTTTTATTTTTGTAAGGAATATATTTATTTTTTATTTTATATATTTATATATATAGCATTGAGAGACAATTGATATAAATATTAATATTTCAAGAATTAAAAACAAATATAATAAATTTATAAACAATTTTTTTTTTAATTATAATATTATTATTGTTATTATATTTTTGTTTTTATTACTATATATTATTATTATTACTATATATTATTTTAAATTATTATTACTATATATATTACTATATATTATTATCTATTATTTTATCTTTTTATAATATTTCTTTTACATGATGAAGTAATCCATTTCCATCTTTATCAACAATTTTAAAATTTGTACTAGCAATAGCTAACAATTTAATGTATTCATTTTCATCATTTAACACAGCTAAAAAGAGTGGAGTATATCCTCTTGAATCTTTTAAATCCGCACATCCTCCTTCTTTCATAATTAACTAAAAATAATTATTATTTCGTCATTTTTTATTAAATATATTAATTAGTCTTTTTTATATATTATTTTTTATCATAATTTCTTTTTTTGCTTTATAATTGTTTCTAATATAGTTTTTTTTTTTTTTTTTTTTTTTTTTTTTTTTATTATATTATTAGTATTTACAGATATCATTTCTCTATTTCTAATAGTAATTGCATAATGTAGAGGTGTCATCCAATAATACTTTGAATTCATACGAAAATCGACAAGAGCACCATACTTTATCAATATTTTAAATGTTTCAGTATCATTATTTTGAATCGCAATTGTTAATGGAGTTTCTTTTTTTAAATATTTTATTAAAATATTAATATATTATATTATATATAAGTATAAACAATCCATGTTATTTAATAAATATGTAATATAATTAACTTTTTAAATTAACCTCCAGTTTCTGTGCAGAAATTAGGTTCAAAATTTTTACTTAATCTTTCGGTTATTTTATCGTGTAATTTTTTTTGTACCTCTTCAATGAATTTTTTTTTATCTTTTGATGATAAAGTATTAGTGTTAACATTTGGTTCTGGATAAACAATATTTAAACGTCTTTTTGGAACAAATTCTAATATACTCTATTAAAAATAAATAATTAATATTTTGTATATGTATATTTTTATTTTTAAAAATGTATATATTTGTATATATACATTTTTATATAAATATACATTTTAAATATATATATATATATATTTAAAATGACATTAACCTTATCATCTATACTATAATATGATAATGTTTTCCCTTCATTTATAAATATTCCCGGTTGTTGGTCTTCATTACATAATAAAATTCCATAATTTAAAAATATTTCTTTTTTTCCGCATTTTTTTATTAAATCTTCTTTTAATTTATATATATAATCTTTTTCGTTAACTTTTAAGGATTTAACAAAATCTATATCAGGTACTTTGACCTTTATTATAAAAAAACCCATTCTTTAATTTCAATATTTAATACCCTCTTTAATTTTTTTTTTATTTTATCTTTTTTTTTTTTATTTTTTTTTTTTATTTATTTATTTATTTATTTATTTATTTATTTATTTTCATTTTTTAAAATAAAAATACTAATTTTTATTATATATTTTATTATATATATATATATATATATATTTTTTTTTTTTTTTTTTTTTTTTTTTTTTGATATATATATGAAATACAAATATTAGATGTAAATAATAATTATTATGATTTTTATTATTATTATTATTAATTTATAGAAATAAACTTTTTAAAAAAGTTTATTAAAATATATTTTCCATTACATCTTTAATTGTATTATTGTTTTAATATTTTATTATGCTTTTCGATTATTTTAATAAAATTTTTTTATTATATTATTAAAATTTGGATAACAAAAGTATTATTTTTATAAATTTTATTATTATTGAAAGTATTAAATTATCTCTAATGTTAATCAATAAATATATTAATAAATAAAAATTATAAATAATATAACAGTTTTTTCTCTATACATAAATAATTTTTTTTACATAAATAATTTTTAAATAATATTTATTTATATAATTAAAATATTATTAATAAAAAATAATAATAATTAAAATAATACTAATAAAAAATAATAATAATGATTAAAATAATATAATAACAATAATAATAAAAATAATAAAATAAAAATAATAATAATAAAACAATAATAATAATTGTATAAATTATTGCAAGACAAAATATATATATTAAACTGAAATATATATACAAAATAGCTTAGTTCATATTAATTAGAATGAAAATTTTATTCTAATAACAATAATTTAATTATTAAAAGTTATATAATTATTTTATTTTATTACTTTGATTAATTTCAAGTTCTATATATATAATTCATTTTATTATTATCTTTTAACAAATCAATAATAGAATTTCTGGTTTTACAATTATTGATTTATTAAAGTTTTTTCTTATTCATAATCTTTTGAATTTATATAGCAATCGAATAAAAGATAATGAGTTTCGTGTTGTCAAATTTTCATTATTTAAGATAATCTTTTCAGAGTGTTTAAATGAAAAATAAAATATTAATAATTAAATCTTTATTAATTATAATTTTATGTAATTTAATAATATAAAATAATTAATATTATTCATTATAATCTTTAAATTCATTCATTTAATTTGATTCCAGTCTCAATATTATATAGGATTTTGGAATTTCATTAAGCTATTAAAATCTTGGAATTCTTCAGTTATCCTTTTATTTCAGTAATAATAATAATTATAATAGTTACAATAATAATAGCGTTAAAATATAAAAATTAATATATCAATAATTTCATACTACTTTTTTAAGTATTTTATCAATATTATTGATATCCATTTAAATATTTTTGGTAGAAAGTAATTTCAACCTTTATATAATATTTTGTTTTATTGTTTTAATACTAGGTTTTTTTTTTTTAATAATAAAGTGATAATAAATAAGAAGATATTTATGTTACATTCTTTATAAAATTTTTTTTCTCTTTTTTTTTTAAAATATATATATATATACATAACAATTTATAATTTTTTAATTATATTCTTTTAAATTAAAAAATTAATGAAATGTATAATTAGAGTGAAATTTAATTTATATAATGAGTAAGATAATTTAAATTTATATAAAAAAAGAATAAGAAATGTAAAGTGTTTTATAAATAAATAAATAAATAAAATATATATATATATATATTGATATTATATATCATTATAAGATAATGAAATTAAATTTTAAATATACCAATAAAATTTTTATAATCTGTAGTTTGTATAAGGAATTTAAATAAAAATTATGTATAAATATTACAAATTTAAAAAAGAAATTAGTTTTTAAAAAATAAAAAAAGCTAAAGATATAATTGAAGAATTTATAAATTAATAAATATTCATTATTATTATATCATTATCATTTTTGTTTAAATATAATAATTTATATTTTAATATTTATAAAATATAATCATATATAATTACATCAAACAAAATACGAAATTTGATTAATAAGAATTAAAATAAAAATTAATTAAATTAATTAATTATCGAAAATATAATAAAATAAAAGAATTTACAATAAACAAGTATATAGAGGTTCCTGGCTTAACTAAATAGAAACATAAATACTTGTAAAGTAAAATTAACAGTTTGGCTCTATGTCTTGGACAATCCTCTTATCTTAATAATTGTTCATAGAAATCATTGGTAAGATGCAGAGTTTTAATTGTGTCATTAAGGCAAAAATCTTACTAAATAAACCTTGGATAAGGATTGAGTGCAAGTGCTAAAAATGGAAAAGCTGTTAAACTATATAATAACTTACTATCACATACATATCCCTCTTCTCTCTCCATTTCCAGTCTAAAAAAAAAAATGTATATTACATAATCAAATCTAAATATTAATTTTATAATTGTAATTAAATCAAAAATATATTTAATTATATCAAAATCACTACTAACGATTTTTTATAAAAAAAAAAAAAAAATAAAAAAAAATAATTAAGTCAATTATATTATTTAATTATATCAAAATTACTACTAAAGATTTTTTATAAAACAAAAAAAAAAAAAAAAAATTAAAGAAATTTCTACATTAAATATATTATTTTTTTTATATTTTTCTTTTTTATTTTTTTTTTTTTTTTAATATTATTATTTATATTGAAAATTTTTTTGAACTATAATTACTATATATATACATTAAATATATCTTTTAATTAATTTAAAAAACTTTAATATTATTTTAAAAGAATGAAAGAATTTAAATATACAATAAATATATTAAGATAATTAAATAAATATTATATTAACACAAATTTTAATAGTAAAATAAAAAAATTGTATTAATTATAAAAAATAATTAATAGAAATTTTTTTAATAAAAAAAGAACCAAAACAAATTTATAAATTTAAAGAGAACAAAATATAAATTAAATATTAAATTATTCTAAAATAAAAAGAGACATTGAATTAAATATTACTTTATTCAATCATTCAGTAATATTTAATTGTAATTTTTAATTTTATATAAAAAAATTAACTTAATATTAAATTTTAATATAACTTATGGAAAAGTATTAAAAAAATTCCGATGAATGTAAAAGTGAAATATAAAAATGTGGGAAAACATATCTAATGCAAATTTACATAATATGAAAGATGTAAATAGATAAATAAATAGATACAAAAAAGAGTATTATTGTTATATATATACATATATATATATGATGAATATTTTTTAATAATTTCGTATATTTGAATTTTTTTCAAATAAATGAAAGGAAAAATTAGAAGAACAAAATGCTTTAATTAATAAATATAATAAAATTATTAATGAAATGAAAGAAGAGAGGTATATAATAATAATAATAATAATAATAATAATAATAATAATAATAATAATAATAATAATAATAATAATAATAATAATAATAATAATAATAATAATAATAATAATAATAATAATAATAATAATAATAATAATAATAATAATAATAATAATAATAATAATAATAAAATTAGCAAAAACGAATAATTAAATATATTAACAATGATTGTATTTATTTAATGTGATAGGCAAAATACAATCATAGCACATCAAAATAGGATCAAACAAATCCAAGATAAATATTTAAATGAACAAAAAGAAATTACAGGAAATTATGTATGATTATTTATAGAACTTAATAACTATATTATAAAAATGAACTAATTAAATTAATATTATAATAGAAATCTGAAAATGAACAATTAATTGAGGAAAACAAAAAAAAAGAAGAAGAAATAAAAATTCTTAATTGTGTATATAAATATTATTTTAAGTTATAAATATCAAAAAAAAAAAAAATATATATATATATATATATATATATAAAATAATTAGCATTAGTAATAAAAAATTTCATATTATAATAATAATAATATATATATAAAGAAAATTAAAGCAATAAATGAAAAATATGAAAAAGAATTGAATCAACAAAAAGAAATAATTATAAATCTCGAAAGGAAAATGGAAGTATTAAATAAAGAATCGATTGAGCAATCAAAACAAAAACTTTTAGAAAATACAGTAATTTAAAAAATTTTTTTTTTTTTTTTTTTTTTTTTTTATAATATATAATATATTTATAAATTAATTATAATATGAAATATTTTAATGAATATTATATATATATATATATAATTAATAATGATTTATAGGATATTTATAATAAAAAAATTTATATTCTCCAAAAGGAAAAGAATGATATAAAAGTAATAATTAAATATTAATCTAAATTAAAAATTCTATTTTAAAATTTAATAATAATTCCATTTATCAACTAGGAAAAGTATTTGAAGGAAATACAAGAAAAAATCAATGAAATTGCAAATTTAAATGTAAAAAAGAGAGCTTTGGAGAGAAGGGAAAGAGATTATATCAATGAAATACTAAAATTAAAGGAAACTGTAAAAAAGGAATGCGAGGAAAGAATGTTTCTTATTTATTCACTTGAAGAGTACCAAAAGAAAATTGAAGAATTAAATATTAAAAATTATGAATCTAATAATGATACTTTTGATTTAAAAAATAAAGTTTCTAATTCAAAGAATGATGGTATATTATTTAAATCAAGGAATTTTTCAAATATTACTTTAACAAAAAAAAAATCTACACCCACATTAAAACCAAATAGAAAAATTAAAAATATTAAGAAGCAAAATTGGACTATTCCTAATATTGAAAAATAAAATACAAAATTTTGATGTAATAAAATATTTATTATAACTTAATTTATATAATATTTACTTTTAAATATGTTCATATTTTTTATTAAATGAAATAAATAATAAAATTCTCTATCTGATTAGATAAAACATTATTTTGAAAAATTGAATAGTTTTCAAAATTAATAATAATAATTTTTATAATTATTTACTATTTTATTTAATTTTATAATATATTAACTTAATATAATATATTTAATATTTAATCTTAATATATATTGAAAATAAATATATTTAAAATAATTTATTTCATCTTTAATAGAACAAATTTTTGATTTTTTCTTCGAAATTAATATAATAATGAAATAAATTTTTTATAAAAGTAATTTTATTCCTTCTATAATAGAATCAATTTTTGG
This sequence comes from Neocallimastix lanati (nom. inval.), assembly GCA_016946835.1. Lineage (NCBI taxonomy): Eukaryota > Fungi > Neocallimastigomycota > Neocallimastigomycetes > Neocallimastigales > Neocallimastigaceae > Neocallimastix > Neocallimastix lanati (nom. inval.). Next base: position 447,972 of record JACVTC010000033.1, read on the forward strand.
TCTTTCTTCAAATTTGTTTATCCAACATTGAGTTAAAATTATATTCTTATTTGTTTTATTTAATATTATCATTAATAAAAAAAATTAATTTTTAATAATATATGTTAATATATTTATATACAATATATAATATCTCTATCTTACATAATATACTTACAATATTATCAGGTAAAAATTCTGGTATTACTGGTCTCATATTTTCATTAACAATCTTTAAATACATTCATTTAAAACAATTAAAATATTTAAATTATTAGAAAATATACATTTATATAATATAAATATATATATATTTGTACCTTATATCCCACAATAAATGAATTCATATCTGGATAATGATATTGTCTTGTAAATATCTCAAATATTAGCATACCATATGCATATATATCATAATATTCAAAACTATAATTTGGAGGAAGCTTTTTATCTTTCAATATTTCTGGAGCAACCCATTCTGGATCCTTGGTCATAACACATAAATCCCTATTTGGATTTGATGTGCAATTAAATATTGATTTATAAAAACCAAATTCAGAAAGTTTAATAATATTATTATTATAAACCTTATTTATACAATATACAAATATATACATATGTATAAATATATTAATGTTATTTTTTTTAGTGAAATAAACATGAATTTTTTAGTATTAATTTTTTTCTTACTAAAACATTCGAACTTTTTAAATTATAATGATAAATTGGTTCTTTTTGATTGTGAAGGAACTGTAATGCTATTTTTAATGTTTTATCAGTTAAATTATATATATTATATTATTAAAAAATATTCATTTATTACTATTTAATTAAAAATCGTAATTACCATTTCCTACATCAATTGCTAACTGAATTGCTAAATCTTTATCAATCATAACTTCTGGATCATGTAAAATTCCTTTAAGTGAACCATTGACTGAATATTCTTGGATAATACATACATGTGGAGTAATTAAGCAAGCAGCAAATAATTGACATAAATTGTTATGAACAATTTTTCTTATTAATTTAAATATAATTAATTAATAATATAAAAAAGTTATTTACAATTCATAAATATTATATAATGTATAATAATTACCTGATATTTGTAATTTCCTCTTTTAATACCTGAATATCATTATTTGATATATTTTGATCTATAACTCTTTTCACAGCAACATTTACACTATTTGCAGTAGCTTCAATTACTTGGAAATTACAATTCATAGAAATAATTTCACCATAACTAATTGCTGATGGAGAAAGATCCCATCTAATATTAGCTATTCAATAATATAATTTAATTAATAATTGCAAATTAAATATATTATGATAAAGATTATATATATTCTACATTTAGCTAAGAAGTGAGCTCTTGAATTTTCAGCTGCTTCTAAGAATGTACGTGCTATTTACATAAAATATAAATATTTAAGTTTAATAATTTTAGAAAACATAATAATCAATATTTTATTTAATAATATATACCTTCTGCCTGTACAACTTCATCATTATCATTAACAGACAATTCTATAATATAATTATAATTAGTATTTAATATATCAATTTAATTATAATTTATTAAGTAATATATATATTAATATTTTATTGTTTTTTTTTAAATTATCAAAGTATTACCTTTTATTCTTTCTCGAATTTCATCACTTGTTCTATCTAATGGAACTTTTAAATATTTATTGGCTATTGAAACAATTGCATTATTCAGAACTAAAAATTCAGCAATATCTTTGTGTCTCCAAAAGCAGGCATAATGTAAAGCTGTATTTCCATGATCATTTGCAGCATTTACTAATTTAAATTAAGATTTAATAATTTTAATATCGGAATTTTTTTTAACTGTTTATTATAATTTTTTATTAATTTATTTATATATAGTTAATACCTTGAGCTCCATGTGCAATTAACTTTTATAAGTAATATTAATATTAATAATATTATAATGATTTAATAAATTACTAAATTTACATTAAAACATTTATATTAATTTTTTATTTCGATACTAAATAGAAAATTATACTTCTTTAACAATATCAAAATATCCTTTCATTGTTGCTAATATTAATGGAGTATCTCCTGAGCAACATTTTGAATCAATAATATCACTATTAAGTTCAGTCTTTTCAAACACAAATTTTAAAAATTCAATTTTTCCTTATTTATAAAATTAAAATAAATTATTAAATTATCTTATATTTTAATAATTTCATATTAACATAATTTTAATTCATACCTTCTTTAGCAATATGATGAAGTATTGAAAATTGCCGAATATCTCTATATTACATTTTTAGTTAATTATTTATTTTTGATATTAATCATAATCATTATATTAATTATAATTATTTATTATTAACCTTTCTTCGATTCTTTCTGGATTGTCTTCTAAAATTCTTTTAAAGATTTCCAATTCATTATCTTTAATGGCTTTAATTAATTCCATTATTTATCAATAATAATTTCTTTATTTTTAATACAATTATTTTATTTTATTTTATTTTTTTTTTTTTTTTTTTTTTTTTTTTTTTTTTTTAATAAAAATATGAAATGAAATTTTAAACATAAATTTATATATAATTTTATTTATAATTAAAATAAATTATTTTAGTTTATTAAATAAAAATCTTAATATTATGTTAGAAATAAAGTTTATAATATTTAATATATATAATTCTTTTATTTATTTATTTAGTTAATTATAATTGAAATATATTATGAAAATATGGCTAGATCATTATGTACATAATATAAATACATTATAATAGTATAAAATATACATATATATGATATAGAAAAATCTCTAATTACAAAAAATTATAAAAATATTTATAAATAAAGTAATCCTAAAATTTCATTCAAATTTTAAAGATTAAAAGTGACTTTATTAAAAATTGAGTGTTGAATAAAAAATAAGAAAAGTTGATAATAAAATATTTAAAATATTTAGTGTTAATACCAAAACCTAAAATATTTCTGAAATTGATAAAGGAGGCCAGGTTGCCACTAAACACTTATTGACTAGGGACAACTTCAGGCTATGGAACCAAGAAATAAAACTACTATAAAACTACAATGGACTCATAGAATATATTTCCGGGGAAACTTTCAGGTATGTACGAAAATGCAAAATACCAAGAGAAAAAGATAATGAATAATAGAAGTCGAAGATATTGAATAATACTATGTAAAAAAAACTATTACCGAATTAGAAATTAAATCAAAATCGGATACTAAATTTTACTTACATAATAGTATTTCGAATAATATCAAACTAAGCTTAGACTTTGAAAAAAAAGAATTTCTTCCAAATATTTAAAGTTCTTAAGGGAATGAATGTCAGAGGGGATAAATAAAGAATTAACGATAGTAGAAAATAATTAGAAAACAAAAGCTATAACCCAGAAAAAGATATTAGTTTACTCATTTCTGATTTGAATATGCTCTTTAAAGAACTGGATGATCCGAATCATTCTCTATCCAATAAACAAAAATTTAACTATTTATATGCCTCATTTTCAAAGGAATTAGCAGTATAAACAAATATATTATAATATTATGGAAAATAGGAATATGTTTTTGATTATTTAAGGAAAGTAGTACCTTGACTAAAATACTTTAATGATTTAAAGGTGAACCATTACACAAATAAAAACAAAGAAATAAAAATTCAATTATACTTAGCACTAAAATTAAGAGAATAAAAAAATATCAAGGCATTGAAGTGCTAAATTTGTAATAAACGAGGATATAAGGCTAGAACTAAAAGCAAGGATAATGAATGCCACTTCGCAGACACACTGTTTAAGGATTACAATTTCGTATCAAGATGAATCAAAAAACAAAGTAAGCAATCAAATTACTTGTTTGACAATAGAATTAGGAACCACATATCATATGACTAATCAACTCTAAAATCTATATTACTTAAAGCATTGTAATAAAATAATAGAGTGGCGAATGGTGATAATATAATAGCAACACATGAAGGAACGTATATAGGCTACGTTAATAAAAACAAAATTACATTAAGGAATGTATTATAAAGAAGTTTAATGTTTATCGATAATCTTGTAAGGGTAAATATAAAATTGTCTTTTATAAATGCAATAAAACAAATCTTGTTTCAGTTTACAGATCCGAAAGAAATTAAGTTATTTACTACTAGCTCAAATTCATCAAGAGTTTATAAAATTTGGAAATTCAAGAACATGTTCAAATTTAATAAAAATAAAAAAATAATAACAATGCAATATGTGAATATTATCACTAAATGAAGAAAATATAGACCTTTGTTATAGAAACTTTGGTCTTTTAATATTGATAGCATTAAGGATATTTTGGATAAAATAAATATAAAGTGCATGATAAACAAGCCTTATCCAAATTCAGAGAACAAATTAAATGCTCCTTTTTAACTATTTCATATGTATACTTTATCAGATCCAGATACATTCATGTATGGAAAGAGACACTTTCTTACCATAGTTGACGACTTATACAAGGTACAATTGGGTCTTCTTCATGATGGAAAAAGGGGAAGCCTTCTATAACTTTAAGAGATGGAATAGAAGAATAAAGAATGCCTTTGGAAAGAATATAAAATACTTTAGATAATAGAACTGAGTTTATAAATAATCATTTTAGAAAACTTTGTATAGACAATAGTATAATACAACAATTTTCAATTCCATATAATCCACAACAGAACGGAAGAGCTAAAAGATTCCAAGAAAAATTGATTCATAATGTAATAGCAATGCTTAGAGATGGAAGATTGAAACTTATGTTCTGGGAGGATACTGTTAGAAGGGCAAATTACATCTATAACAGTTTACCAAAATGCAGAAATAAAAATAAAGTACCCTTTGAAGTACTTTATAGCGAAAAAGTAGATTAAAAGAAGTTTAGATGTTTTGGAACATAAAAGAACACTTGACATCTAAAGACTCTAAGAATAAAACTCAACAGAAACTCTCTACCTGGAATATTCTTAGGATATGATAATATAAATCCATCTGCATACATTATATATGACTACTTTTATCAATTCTTGAAATAGTGGACTTCGAAACAGAGGGTAAAAAAAAAATAACAAAATCATTTAACTCAAGACTACAATGAAAATAAAAATAATAATCAAAGTGAGTTTGAAGAACAAAATATTTAAATAATTTAAATCAAAATAATTTTAATCAAAATAATTTAATAATTTAAATTAAAATAATTTAAATAAAAATAATATTGCTCAAAAATAATTTAAATCAAGATAATTTCAATAATTTAAATAATTTAAATAATTTAAATAATTTAAATAATTTAAATAATTTGCCACCAACCAATATAATTGAACCAAATAATTTTTATCCAAATAATTTTAATTCAACTAAAATTTACCTTTTATAAATTATTTAAATCGTCCCATTTACAATCGAGGATTTCAAAATTTAAATGATTTCAATAATTTAAAATATTTATATAAAAAATAATTATATTCAAAATAAGAATTATAATTATCCTCTGAGTGAATATGATGGTTAATTATATTTTAATAAAAATAATTTAAGTTTAAATTCAAATAATGAATTAAATGATCTAAATAAAAATCTATTTAATGCAATTTTAAACTTGAAATTTAATCTAAATAACAAAGTAATTTAGATGGTGAACAAGAAAAAGGTATTTTATGAATAATAACAACAATAACAATAACAATAACAATAAGACAATTTTTCACTCGATCAGATATTTTCTTTTCAATTAATGAATAAAATATAGTTAAAATAATTAAATAAAAACTTATGTGGATTCGAATTATGGAGAAGATGAAACAACAAGAAGATCAACGACAGATATTATTATATTTATAGGAACAGGACCTGTTGGTTGACACTCAAAACATCAACATATTGTGTCTTCACCAACTGCTGAAGTGAATATTATACACTAGGTGAATGCTCAAATCAATATGTATGGTATAAAAACATTTTAAATGTGTTAGGAAAAAATTGTCAATGTATCAATATAAGTATTGATTATAAAGTCGCTATATATATTGACGAAAATTGAACTATTTAACAAAATACTAGATATATAGTTATCAAATATCATCGTGTTAGGGATCCTATTAAAGAAAATAAAATTCGTTTGAATTATATAAAATTTTAAGATAATCTTGCAGACAGATTCACAAAATATTTAAATAATAATATTATGAAAAAGTTTAAAGATTCTATTATGTATAAAGTTTAATATTCTAAATTGAAATGTTGTATAAATATGGCTATAAAAATAAAAAAAGGAATATTAATATAAATGGACAGAATAATCCTCAACAAAGAAACTATAAAATCTGGAGTAATTTAATAATGGGTGAATTGGAGGAAGCTAACCTTGAACATGCAGTTACTCAGACAATATACATTGTAGTAGTATAAAATGTGCATGTAATAATTTAATTAAATATATAATATATAAATCTTAATTAAAAAAAATGAAAAAATTAATAAAGTAATTACATTCATACTATAAAAAATGATTATCAATAATCAAGTTTATAAAAAATAATATTGAAATAAATTTTATTATTTTTATTTAATTACATATCATTAAATTATAATTATTTAATTATCTATTTTAGAATAATAGCTATACTTATTATTATTATTATTATTATTATTATTTTATTATTATTATTATTATTATTATTATTTTATTATTATTATTATTATTATTATTATTTTTATTATTATTATTATTATAATGATTTATCAAAATCATAAATTATCTTCCAGAAATATTTAATATTATATATTATTATTACTATTATTATTATTATTATTATATTAATGATTTATCAAAATCATAAATTATCTTCCAGAAATATTCAACATTATATTCTATATTAATTTTATTATCATTTTGGGATTTCCATAATTCGTTGAAGGTGTTTACTATTTCAATTTGTTCTGATTGATCTAATAAAAGAAATTGTTTTAACATATCACCATTAATAACATTATGTGAAATTCTATTTTTAGATATATATTTGTCGAAATCGTTTCCTATCATATTTTAAAATTATATTTAGTAAATTATACTAATGAAAAAATCGCATCAATTATAATTTTTAATTATTATTACCTAATAATGGCTTTGACGATTTATGCATTCCCATTATTAATTGCAGAATCATAAATTGTTTATATAATAAGTCGGGTATTTGAATTATCTTAATAATAGCACCAAGAATAGAAAGTCCATATATTATTGAAAAATTCTTATAATTCCTAACTTCTTCTTCAGAGGTACAACCTGTATTAAAATATGTATTTAATTGATTGTTCTCTAAATCCTTTTGAATAAATTTCATTACTGGTTCACCAAAGAAAAAATTAAAATCTTCATGTAATGAATAACGCTTTCCTTCTATAAATTTATTATAATTATTTTATTATTACATTACTATTTCGATAATAATTTTATATATTATTATTTATAATTTAATTAATAAAAACCTTTATTTGATAAACCAAAAACCGAACCATATCTATCTGCCACATATATTGAATCTTTTGACGTTACTAAGCAAGAACCAACTAATTTTGATATTTCATCACTAATAAAATATAATATATTAAATTTTAAAAATAATAATTTATTATAATTAAATAATAAAAACAACTATATATATATATATATATTAATAAATACCTTTTTTTAAATTTCAATACTTTTTTTAGATGATTGAATTCATATAAAGAAACTGATTCATTAACTTGACCTACATATATATAATTTTCATAAACATTTAGAGTAGTTATCTTCCATCTTGTTTTGATACTATTACTTATTATTGGACTATTATTAATTTAAATATATAAATGAATCATTTAATTAATTTAATATTAAAAGAAATTAATAACTATATATATATATATTTATTGATTTATTTACTAATTTATTTATTTATTTATTTATTTATATTCATTATTTTTTTAGTTATTTAATTATTTTTTTTTACTTATTTATTTTTACTTACGTTTTTGTTGAAGAGTTAATTTTAATAAGATAAAGAGTTTTATCGCTTGAAATCAGTAAATATCTAAAATTATTAAATGATTTAATACATTATTTTATAAATACTTATTTAATTTCTTTTATTATATAAAAATTTTCTTTTTGGTTTTGTTATAAATTTTATATATAAAATTTACTTCTTTAACAATGTATGTATACAACTAGCTTTTCCTGGTATCTTGATTTCTCCTTTTTTTTTTAATAACTATATTTAAAACAAAATAAAATAAAATAAAATAAAATAAAATAAAATAAAATAAAATAAAATAAAATAAAATAAAATAAATAGTAGAATATTAAATATAAAATACAGATTGAATAAAATAAAATAAAATAAAATAAATAGTAGAATATTAAATATAAAGTACAGATTGAATAAAATAAAATAAAATAAAATAAAATTTTCATATAAACATACCATTTGATTGTTTGAATTCATTTTCAATTCTTCATCTATAAATTCTTTATTTTTTAATTTCGTTTTTTTTAAATTATATACTGAAACACACGATTCATTAATATTTGAGTTCCATATACTTATGCATATGTAACTTTTGTCATCCTTTATATTCCATTCTTTATAATATATATATATATATTAATATTTCTATGTTTATAATCAAATATTCTTAAAATTATTATAATTACCCGCTAACTGAGTACAAATTTCATATTTATCATTATAGCTTTCACTGAAATATACTTTTCCACTTTATATTTATTTAAAAGATTAATATTAAAAAATAAATAATAATAAAAAAAAAAAAAAAATAAAAGTAAAAAATAAATAAAAATAAATAAATAAAAAAAAAAAAAAAAAAAAAAAAAAAAAAAAAAAAAAAAGGAATATATATATATATTATAAATAATGCATATTAAAATATACTAACGTAAATGGATTTATTATATTTATTTCAGAATAGATATTATTAGTAATTGAACGATTATCAGATGATATTACTAATGTCTTCGTAGTTTTGTCGTACAATATATGTTTTGGTGTCTTTTATATATTATTTAATTTACATACATATTATTAAAATAAACACTTCATTATTATTATATTATTATTAATAGTACTTATAAGAATATTACATACTCCTGAAATACTAAATTCTTTAACATGTCTATTTTTAAATTTATCAATATTAATAATTTGAATTGAATTATTATAATCTATTAAGTACACGTTTTTACTTTCTGGATGATAATAATGAGTTATATTATCAATCTTCAAATTAATTAATATTATAAATATATATATATATATAAACTTTATATAAATATTTATACGTATTATATATTACTAATTACTAATATATTAATATATTTTACTTTTGGTAATAGAATATTTGCTATTGCTATTCCAAATTCATTGAGATACAATTTATAAGTATTTTCTGCCAATATAATTATATATTTGTTATTTCCATCATAGTAATTATTTTTATGTAATTTTATTGGTATTTTTCCAAGAGATTTAACAAATGTATTCTTTACTATTATTAAATTAATTTAAATTAAAATAATAACAATGAATTTTATAATAATTAAATGATTATTACATTATCAATAACAGATTAAATAATGGTTATTTGTTTATATTTTAAATTTTATTTTAAACCTTTTTCATTTTCTATTTCCATAATTAATAAATTTCCGTTACGAAAACCAAGTACTAGATAGTAAATGTTATCATTATATTTCAAAATTTCTATAGCATTTGTTATTCCAGTTTCATCATTTGAATATACATCAAGGTTCTCTTTTAAAATTACATCTAAACTTCTCATATTTATATTATATCTATATATATATAACGATGGCTCATACGTTGCTAAATATATATATATATTATTACTAATAATAAAAATTTATATTTTTTTAATATTGAATAATATTAATATAATAAATTTATTTAATATAAAATTACTTTTTTAGAATTAATTTCATTGATGATATTTCACTTTCAGAATAAATTTCCTTTATTTCTTCAAAACTTAAATAAGGACTAAATTATTGAAGTTAATATTAATATAATAAAATAAATAAAATATATTAAATGTATTTCTATTTATAATAACTCATACTTATTATCATCAACTTTAATTATTTCAATTGTTTTTGCATCTGAATATTTCAAAAGAATATAATTAGCCTCAATTTCTGCTTTTAATAATTTTTTATTATTTGATGGTTTCCATTCATTAACTTTAATAATAGTAATTTATATAGAAATTAGTACCTTTTCAATATTATTTCATAATTTTTAAATATAAATAATTATATTACCTATTTCATATTTTTTTAAATTGTCAGAATCACTTCCACAATAAACAAAATTTATACTTTTCTCGGTTATTTGCAATAAATACGAATTATTTAATATAGTATCAGAATAAATAGTTTTACAATCAATATCAAAATTAATTATATTATTGCAATTTACAAAAGTTATATATTTTTTTGTTTGATCTATAATTTTAAATTAAAATAAAAAAAAAAAAAAAAAAAAAAAAAAAAAAAAAAAAAAAAAAATTAATATAATACAAAAGCATACAAACAAACGTACTTATATATATTTTATTAACATTTACTATTTTTAAGTTTTATTTTACCTTCTTGAGATCCTAAAATCAATGTCTTGTTATAAAAACTTATAATAATAAATTGTTTTTCTTCACATTTTGTCGTCCAAAGATCAATAATTCTTTATGTTTATCATTAAGAATTTATATTAAATGAAAAAAATTTTCATAGTTTCAATAACACCAAAATAAATAATATAAAATAATAATAATAATAATAATAATAATAATAATAATAATAATAATAATAATAATATATTTTTTTATTTCATTATTATTACTCATATTTACCCCTCAATTAATAATTTAGGCGTAAGCATCGTTGCTCTAATACCATTTTCGATTGACTTAACACTGCCATTTGGTTGATACCCACATGCAACAAATAATTTTGAATAATTAGTGTTACTATTTTGTATTTGTGATTCTAAATATACACAATCAGTTAATAACGATAAATCGATTATTTTATCATGTATACTCAATTCATTAGTTCTTTTATTAATCTATTGATAAATTAATAATATTGCAAACATAATAATATAACATATTAATAATAATTTTTAATATGTATTAAAATATAAATAAATTAATAATTTCTTAAGTTTACAGAAAATAAATATCCATCACACATTTCTCCTGGTGAAAAAAAATAATCTGAACCTTCATAATAATCAATATATATAGGATGCAAAATTGATATATTATTTGTTATATTTTTAATAGATAATTCATTATTTGAATATACTGAAAGCTTAAACAATACACCATTACTTGTACCAAGTAATAGATTTTGATATTCAGGAAGTTTCATATCTTTTGTTCTAAATTCGGGAAAATCGTCGTATGATGTTACTGATGTAACTAAAATATCTTATTAATAAATCATATATAATAATAAATAAATATAATATAATATAAAAATAAAAATAAAAAAAAATAATAATTAAATAATCATTAAAACACTGCAAAAAAAAAAAAAAAAAAAAAAAAAAAAAATTATATTGTTACCATTATTCAAAATATATTGTGTTAAATTGATTTTTGAGCAATAAATATTTTGTTCTATTAAAATATTTAATTTAAAAAAATATATATCTTGTTCCTATATTATAAATATTTTTATATATAAAAAATATATATATAAATATAAATAATTTTTATATTTGTTTAAATAAAAATATCAAATTATATTCATTATTTATTTTATTTATTACAGTTAATACTAAAAAACATTCAGGGAATTGCGGAAGAGCAATTAATTGAATTGGCATTGATATTTTCGCTAAATTTTAAAATATATTATATTTAAATTATTTTATATTTTATTTTATATATAGATAATAACTTAAATATATATTATCAACATAAATTACCATCTAAAAATGGAATAGATTTAAAATTATTTTTACATTTCAAATTATCCGAATTATCAAAATTATAGACAACTATATATACTTTCATATCACTTAATATAAAATTATAATTGAGTTAATTCATAATAATTATTTAATTTAAAATAAATTTATAAATTTACAATATTTTTTACCTGCATGTTAATGCAACCAAATTAATTTTATTTAAATCATCTTGAAAAGGATATAAATAAGCTAAATCAATAATTGTTCCATTTTCATTCAACATTAAAGACTATATATAATTAATATAATATATTAATTGATATATTACTAATTATTACAATTAGTTATTAGTTATAATTATTTTTAAATTACATTATCCATATTAAAAGCAAAATTCGAAATTTCTGAATTAACATTCCAAATATTAATATTATTTATAAATGAAGAAATACATATTGAACGAGACCTATTTTATTATATATAATTATTTAATATTTATTGATTAATTCCAAAATAATATATAAAATTTATTTAATTCATACAATGGGTCTGTTCTTATGAAGAAAGTTGGATTACGATAATCAAATCCAAAATTGGAAATTTTAAACTTTATTATAATTTATCAAATAATAAAAATATATAAATTAGAAATTAAAAATAAATTAATAATTAAATATTTATAATAGTGAAAAAAAAAAAAAAAAAAAAAAAAAAAAAAAAAAAAAAAAAAAAAAAAAAAAAACATACTTGATTAATAATATTTAGGTTTATTTTTTTTTCTTCATTTAAAAGATCATGAATAAAAAAATTGCTTTCATTGTTGTTTACTGTATACTCTAATAAAGATAGATATCCTGAATCTGATAGTACAATAATTATATCCTTATATTCAACTTCATTACATGAATTTTTAACTTTCGATTGAAGAATTTCGGCATCATATATAGTTCCAAATATATTTTTACTATGTCTTAACAAAAGTTTTGTGTTATTGAAAATCTCATACAATTCAATATAATGATCTTTAATTATTATAATACATTTATTTTTTATATTTTTATTTTTATACTTTAATACTTTTTTTGAAAAAGTTGAATTAAAAATTGTTTGATAGTAAATATTACATGAATTACTATCATTGACTTGATGAGTGCTTGAAAGCATTATAATCAACAATCAACAATTATTAATAAATTCTATATATATAATATATATATATATATATATATTTTTTTTTTTTTGATTTAACTTTTTAATAATTTATAAAAAATATTAAACCTATCTATTATCTTATTCTTTATTTGGAGTTTAATTAAATAATAGGTTAATCTTGAAATATATGAATTTGCTTTACCATAAAATTTATGGTTTATTATCATATGTAACTTACACATGTGATATACTTAACATAAAATATTAGAAAATTATTTTGATATTACACCTATAAACATATTTTTAATATTATATTTTTTTTCTATATATATAATATTATATATATTTAAATAAAAATATATTATTTTTATTTTTATTTTTATATTTTAAAATTATATTAATATATATAATTTACCATATAATAATATGTACATATTTATAAATTATAAAATTATATACAAAATTACAAATATGTAATATAAATATATGTAATAATATATTTTCTAATATATAACAATAAAAATTTTTAGCATTCATTTTTTTTTTTTTTGCTTCCTTATTTAAGAAAAGTAATTTAAATCAGTTGTGTTATTATTAATTTAACATATATTAGATGTAAAAAATGAACAATTTAGAACTATTAAGACAAAAAGTCTTAAATTCTCAAAAAAATAAGAATAAAAAGGTTAATGAAATCGAATATGAAAAAGAAGAAGGAGAAATTACAGATGATGAGTTAGATTATAATAATAATTATAATTATAATAATTCCTTTGATAATAATTTGAATTATAAAAATAATAATGATATTAATAATACAATTAGTAGCAATAATAATAATAATAGTAATAATAATAATAATTATGCCAATAGCGACAATATCATTAATAATAGATATGAAGGTATTAAAAATTAATATAATATTAAATTTTTATAATTATAATAATAACTAATAAATTTATTTTAATTAATTTTTGAATGAACATAAAAAAAATTTTTTTAAAAGAGTAAGTATTCATGTATCTATTTTTAAAATATAATGATTGTTTTAAAATTTAAAATTTATTAATTATATAAATTTATTTTATTGAAATTTATTAATTTATTTTCAGTTTAAATTATGTAAATTCATTTCCAAATGATAACAGTAACAATAATATTAATAATTCTCAAAATTATAATGAAAATAATGGTAATTATATGCAAGAACAATATAATTCTTCACAATATAATTATCAGTTATCACAATCATTTATACAAACTTCAAATTCTTTACCACAAGTAAATCAATTTAATCAATCTAATCACATACAAGCATCTATATCTTTTCAATCACCATTGGTTCAATCTCAATCTAATACAGTATCTCAACCCCTTTCTTTTCAACCGATTCTTCCAATTCAATCTTCTAACTCGTTACAGCCTCCTATTCCAATTCAGCAATCTAACTCTGTACAACCTCCTATGTCAATACAACCACCTCTTCCAATACAACCTCCTAATTCTCTGCAGCCCCCTCTTCCAATTCAACCTCCTAATTCTCTGCAGCCTCCTCTTCCAATTCAACCTTCTAATTCTATGCAACCCCCTATTCAACCTTCTAATTCAGTTCAGCCTCCTATTCTAATTCAAGCACTTAGCCAAGCACATATTACAAATCAGCCTAATAATCCTATACAACCGCTTATTCCAAATATGAATTCAAATCTATCTCATCAAACGTTTTCTTCAATACAACAGCCACTTCATTCACAAATACATCCTCCTTTTCCTATTCAGTCAACTATAGAGAGAACAGAAGCACAATCAAATATTGCATCAATAATGAATAATCAATCAAATTCGTCATATGTCAATATTGCACAACAACAATCACATTCAATTGGAACTTCAATTAATTGCGAATTAAATGAAGTAAATAGAATTGTACCAAATATTCATATTAATCCTAAACAATTTAATAATCTTAATTTAAATTCAAATATTAATAATTCTGTAACTGATATTTCAAATGATAGAATGATTGATACTATTGATAGTAATAATAAATTTTTAAATTCATTTGAAGATAAAAACTCAAATGAAAATAATCAATATATGAATAGAAATAATAAAAACTTTGTTAGTTATAATGAAAATAATTTTAATGGAAATAATTATAATGAAAATAATGGAATGCCCAATAATTATAATGAATATAATTTTAATGAAAATAATTTTAATGAAAATAATTTTAATGGAAATAATTATATTGAGAGCGATAATATAGGTAATAATAATGATGAAAGAAATTTTAATGATAATAAGTATAATAATGGTAATAATTATAATGCCCAAAATTATGATGACGAAAATTTTTATAATAATAACAATACATATAATGAACCCATTAACAACAATATTAATAGTAATACCAATTATAATCAAACACAAGAAGATGATAAAAGCGACAGTAATTCGGAAGGTGATTTAAAAAATAATACATTTTATTATTTTTTTTTATTTTTTTTTTTTTAACATAATATTATTTATTTTAAATACAATAATAGAAATAATAAGAAATCAAATCATAGAATTATGTTCGAACATGGCTCATTATGGTATTGATCCCATAGAATTAAAAAAATTAGATTTACCTGAAGATATAATTGAGAGTTATATAAAAATAAAGAAAAATATAAATAATGCAAATAATGAAATAATGAATAACGAACAAATAACAGAAAATATTGAAAGTATTGATAATAATAGTGAAGAAGATTCAGTGATGGATATGGAAATTGAAGATGAAGAAGAAAAAAATTCATCAATTGTAGTACTAAACAAGTCTCAAAATAAAATAAATCAAAATAGTCATTCAGCTATTTCTAACGATTCAATTGATGATAATATAGTAAATAACGATAAAGTTAGGATTAGTAATTCATTTGAATCAAAAAAAGATTTAGATAATAGCGTAAAGTATTCTAAAGATAAAATTCATTCAGATGTAGATAATGAAGAACATATAACTTCTTCAACAGAAACCTCAAATCTAAATTCACCTATTATAAATTCATATGATAGTAGTATAAATTCTTCAAAAGATTTTATGTCAGAAATTGAGAATAGTATATACACATCTTATGGATATCATAAGTCAAATAAATATTTAAATGGTTATTCAAGATATCATTATGTAAGAAAACCAGAAATGAAAGATTCTACATCAAAACCATTTTTACCAAATATTGGTCCCATAAGATGTGTAATTGAATTAAGTGATTCAGAAGAAGAAAGTTCTGACGAAGAAGATACATCTAATACTAATAAAAATAATATAAAACAAATGCAATTAAATAAACATAACCAATTAGACCCTGAAAAAATAAAAAGATTATTAGCCATTGAAAAAAAGAAGCAAGAAATGATGAAAAAAATCGCTACAATGGAAAATTTAAAAGCAAAGAAAAATAATAAGAATAAATCAATTGAAGAAAGTAATACAGAATTATCTGAAACAAATGAAAATAATCGAAATCAAAATACTAAAACTAATAAACTTTTAAATAAAAAATCAAAATTAAGTGAATCCGTAACTCTTGATTATAACGAATCAATTGCTTCTTCTAAAACATCAAGTTTAAATGGATTAAAATCAGATGATGAATTATCAAGTGGAATGAGTACCCCAATTAAAGGTATTATAAATAACTCGAATGAATTAAATTTACAACATTTAATGGATAACAATCTTGATAGTGGTGATTTAAAAATTCTTAAAAGAACGTTAAAAAAAAAAGAAATTGAAATTAACATTTTAGAAACTGATAAGAAAAAATTAGAGATAGAGTTTGATAAAATACAAGAAAAGATTAATGATGCCGAGAAAATATCAAAAGATACTAAAGATAAAATCGAAAATTATAAAAATCAAATACAAATTTGTGAAAAGCTGCTTGAAAAAAATCAACAACTGTATCAAGAATTTAGCAATAAATCATCTGAAATGAAAAATAAAATTAATTTAAAATCTCAACTTATTTCTACAATATCTAAAGACGTAAAAAAATATAAAGATAAAATAGAAAAAATTAAAGAAAATCAAAATGCTGATTCATTAGAAGATAATGATAGTATAAACAAAGAAAATATATATACATCATCAAAAATAAGTGAATCAATTACTAAAAACGATACAAAAGATGAAGATAATAAAATTTCAAATTTAGCAAAGAAACGTATCCAAGAAAGTTTACCTTCGGATGAATATTTAACTAAAAGAAAAAAAATTAATCAATTAGTATCTTTTGATGAATTAATATTATTAGATTCATTAAATAATGATAACGGTGAAAAGATAGTTAAAAAGCCAACTTCTAAGCAAATAAATCAAGAGAATATAAGTAAAATTGAATTTTTATATAAAAGTAGAAATAATATTCAAAAAATGAGTGAAATTTTAAATATTTTAAAAAAAATTAAATTACTAAAAGATAATAAGAAATTTATAGTAAATAATTCAGAAAATGACAAAGAAAAGAATATTTTAACTAATGTAAGTAATAAATTTAAATAATGTAAGTAATAAATGTAAATAATTAAAAATATTAACTATATTTATAATAAATAACAGATAAATGTAAATCAAATTTCAAACAAAGAATTCAAACCATATAAAAGTATATTATCTGGTTTTCGTTCTTTGCACGGCGATAAAAATTTATTATTAAATAAAAAAATTGACGAAAGAAAAATAAATCCATTTAAATATTTATGTAAATATGAAACTTTAGGAGGTCAGTGTAAAGATACTTCTTGTGAATCTCAACATTTACGTGATATAGAAATTACAGGTATAAAATTTAAAATAACAAATAATAAAATTAATAATAAAAATGAAATAAAAAAAAAAAAAAAAAAAAAAAAAAAAAAAAAAAAAAAAAAAAAAAAAAAATTAAAATAAAATAAAATAAAATAAAATAAAAATTAAAATAAAATAAAATAAAATAAAAATAAAAATAAAAATAAAATAAAAATAAAAATAAAATAAAAATAAAAATAATAATTAATAAAATAATAAAAATAAATATATATATATTAAATACTTAATAAAAAAATTAATGAATAAATATTGATATAATTTATTATATAATCTGGCAGATGATGAATATTTATGCAAATTATTAAATCTTTACATAAAAAATAATGATAATAAGAATGATTTAAAAAATGAATTACAACAAATGAGAAATAATAATGAATCAGTAAAAACTATGGCTGAGTTTATCATATCTAAAATTCATTCAAAGGATAATTTTTATAAAATTAATTTAATTAATAAAAATATCAACAATATAAAATTTATAAATGATAGCAAAGTGAATAGCGAAAGTAATAATGAAATAAAAAGTTATGAAAATCCCAAAATTAATGATTGCATAAATTTAGGTCTTTTCAATTTACTTGAAAAAGAAATAATAAAACAAGATAGATATTTTAATCAGGAATTAACATCCGAAAAATATGAAAATCTCTTAAGTAAAAATTGTAATGATATAGAGCTTTGGATTAAATATGCAGTATCCGTATTACCTCCAGAGATCACAAAGGATAATATTAATAAATTAAATACGAAATTGGATAATTCATTACATATTTTATCAAGGGCATTAGATCAAGTTCATGATTCTTCTGCATTATGGAATTTATATATGGATTTATACATTAAAAGGGAAAGTAATGATATAAGTATAAGAGAAATATTTGAGCAATTAATCAATATTATTCCAAATGAGCAATGGTGTTGGTGGTTATTTTTAAATTGGGAAAATGTTTATGAAAAAAAGTTAATTATCTTAAATGATATGCTAAAAAATTTTATTAAGCTTAATAGTAAGTACAAAATATAGTGTAAAATTATTAAAATTATTAATTATAAACAATTACAAAGTCATTTAATTATTATTAATATTATTATTATTTATTAAATTGAATTATATTATTTATTATTTCATCATAATTAAATAAAGATGATAAAAGATATTCACATTTAATATTAGAAATTTTAATATATACAGTAAATCTAATAAATAATAATAATAAAAATGATAAAGCGTTAAAATTATTTATGCTGTATTCTAGTTGTAATAATATAGAAAGTTTATTAGATTCATATATAAATTTAGATAATACGAATATTTTAACAAGTTATAAGCAACCGAAAATACAAAATACAGCTCTATTTAAATTGTTAAATTTAAATGATTTATTACAATATTATTTACTGTTTATTTATTTCAACGAATATAATACATTTCCAGAGGAAATTTTTTATTCAGGAAGTCAAAATTATTTGCTTAATAAAGAATTATTTGTAATTAAATGGTATTCAAAACCTAAAAAAGTTGATAAATGTATAGAAATATATGAAAAACTTTTAAATTCATGGCCAAGCAAAAATATTAATAAGGACAACATGAAAATATTTAATGAAACTTATATAGTTTTGTTTATTAATTATATTGAACTAGGAAATTATTTATTATTAAAAGATTTAAATAATAGAGTTAATGAACTAATTAATGATAATGATAAATTAACATTTAATATTATAATGTTAAAATATAATGAATATCAATTTGATAAAGAAAAGGTAAATTAATATATAAAAGTTTATGTATTAAAAACATTGGATTAAATTATTTAAAATTTTATATATAATTAAATATTAAAAAAATAAACCAATAGAATATAAAAATTCTTAAGGAATATTTAAAATCAAATCCAGATAATCCATCATTATGGACAAGAATAATTCTATATTATATTGAAAATAACAATTACGAAGAAGCTACATTAAATTTTATCGAATCAATAAAACATTATTTCAATTTTGTAAATTACTTAAAATAATTATAAAAATCAAATATTTTATTATTAAAATCTATTAATTAAAATTTGCTACTATTAAATTTAAATTATTGATATATATTATTGATTAATAATTAATTTTTTTTTTTTTATGAATAATTTAATATCTAGAATAATGATAAAGAAGTCGATAAAACAGTTCAATTAAATAAATCGGTGAACTTATATAGAAAAATATTGGGATTACCTTTACCTTATGATATTGAATTACCATCTTTAAGAGATGAGTTTACTAATCAAATAAGACATTTACAAAAAGATTTAAATATAATATTTAATTATTTACTTTTAATATCATACATCACTGATTTAGAAAATAACAATTTACATCAGACCATCAATGATATAACCTATAATTTATTAATAAATAATTCACAATACTCAATATTTATGAAGTAAATTAAAATATATATTATATAATTTAATTTTTAATAATTTAAATATTTATTTAATTTATTAATTTTTACTTTTTATTTATTTTTTTATTTTCATATTTATTTATTTTTATATTTTCATATTTATTTATTTGTTTGTTTGTTTGTTTGTTTGTTTATTTATTTTTTGTTTGTTTGTTTGTTTGTTTGTTTGTTTATATATATATATTTATAATATTTTTATTATATTTTATTTTAAATATATTTCTATGATAATTTATTTTATATATGTTTTAATATTAATATATAAATGAAAAATAAATAATATTATTATAATTTTCCATTATAAAACAATATTAATATAGCTATTTGGAAAATTGTCTTACCGATATAAAATCAAAAATTAATTTCATCGAAAATTTAAAAAATCTTAAAATAGAAGTGGAACTCCCATATTTACATGAAAAGAATTATGAAACGAATTATAAATTTATGCATATGATACCAGCTAAAGTATAATTTAATATAATAATTAATAATATTTAATATATATATATTAATAATTAGAAAGTTTCAATCTAATTAATTTTAAAATTTATAATAAATAAAATTAAATAAAATTTATTTATTATGTTGTAAAATAAATACAATATATATATATATATATATATATAAATATGTAATCATAATAATAATAATAATAATAATAATAATAATAATAATAATAATAATATAGGATTATAGTATGTTTAACATAATTTTTGATTTATACATAAACGAATTTAATGAAGTGGATAAAGCAGATATAATAAATATACTGTATAAAAAATATCCAGATAATCAAAAATTAATAAAGCTGTAAGTAAATTTTTTTTATAATTTATTAATTTATTTGTTTGTTTATTTGTTTGTTTACTTGCTTATTTGTTGTAGAAAAAAGAAAGGAATATTTAATTTTGATAATAAATTAAAATTTAACATATTTAAAAAATAATAATAATAATAATAATAATAATAATAAATGAAAACAAAATGATAAAAAAAAATAAATAAAATAAAATAAAATTAAAAAAAAAAAAAAAAAAAAAAAAAGAAATGAAAAAATAAAATAAAAATAAAAATAAAAATAAAAAAAATAAAAATAAAAAAAATAAAAATAAAAAAATAAATTAAAAAATAATGATAATAATAAACAATAAATGAAAATAAATAAAATATAAAGTAAAGTAGGAAAATTATGTGAATCAGGACAATTTAAGCAAGCTGAAAAAATAATTAATTATGCATTGTCTTTATACCCAAATATGACTTATCTTTTGGAAAAGTAAGCTTATATTAATACTTTATTTCATGTTTTAATATTAATAATATTTTTTTTAATTATTATATTTATTTATATTTGGTAAAAATTATATGATATAATAGCTATATAAATATATAATATATCTATCAAATATATATATGTTTATATATAATATATGTATAATAAAATATATATTCTTCAATATTATTAATTTTTAAATCAT
Organism: Neocallimastix lanati (nom. inval.); assembly: GCA_016946835.1. Classification (NCBI taxonomy): domain Eukaryota; kingdom Fungi; phylum Neocallimastigomycota; class Neocallimastigomycetes; order Neocallimastigales; family Neocallimastigaceae; genus Neocallimastix; species Neocallimastix lanati (nom. inval.). The sequence goes on from JACVTC010000033.1 coordinate 469,958, forward strand.
TATAACATAATTGATAATATTAATATAAAATACAATACTAATTAATTAATTATATAATGACATAATAAATATATCAATTTTTATTTTTAATTATTAATATATAATAATTATTAATATATAGAGCAAATGGTACCAAGAATTAAGTAAATATATATATATATATAAGTGTATTATTAAGTATTAAAAAAAAAAAAAAAAAAAAAAAAAAAAAAAAGTCTTATGAATGACTAAAAGTTTGTAATAATTTTCTTAAAAATAATATATTTAAATATATATTTATTAATATTGATATATTTTGATACCAAGAACATAATAATTAAATTATTAATTAAAATTAGCTATATATCCAAATTATTTGGAAATAGTAGTTATTTTATAAAAATATAAAATAAAAAAAAAAAATTATTAATTTCTTTCCGAAATAACTTTATATTTATTCTTTATATTAAAACTATCATTTAAATTACATTTTCAATTATATGATGTTGACTATTTAAATATTAATATAAAAATTTTAAAATAATGTTACTAATTAAATATATTATATAGAAATTATAAAAACATTTTTTTATTATACTTTATTATATATAATTCTTTAAATAAAAAAAATTTAAAAAATAAAAAAATAATAATAAAAATATTTTACTATATTTATTTAAAATATATCAAACGATTAAAATTATATATATTAGTGCTTTATTTTAATAATTAATAAAACAGTGTAAAGTATAAATGAAAGATTTGTGTATATACAATATATTTTTTCATTTTAAGAGGTTATTTATTTATTTATTTATCTACTTGTTTATTTATTTATTATTTATTTATTTATTATTTATTTATTTATTTATTATTTATTATTAATTTATTTATTTATTTTTCTATTTATTTATTTATTTATTTTTCTATTTATTTAATTATAGCATTAAAATCATAACATGATACAACAAATTTAAAGAAAAAATAAATAAATAAATAAATAAATAAATAAAAATTTAAAAAAAATTTAAAAAATTAAACTTCTTTTTGTTTTAAAACAATATGAAGCCAATTATCTGGATAAGAAAGATATTGACCGAGCCATAACAATGGTGTATCAAGTGATACATTTATTCCATGAAGAATATATTGATAATTAATATCTTCCAAATTTTTATCAGAAAAAATTTCTTTACACCAATCGTTAATCAAATCTCTTAATGTTACATTTTCATCACTTATATTTGCTTATTTTTTATATTATAGAATTTATATATATATATATATGTATGTATTAACTTTTCTAAATTCATAAATATGTTTATTTTTTTTTTAATAAAAATTTATTATATGTTTATTTTTTTTTTAATAAAAATTAAAATTTATTTCATTTATTTATTCATTTATCTATACCATATTTTTCCTGAATTACTGTATCATTAATGTATAACCTCGCAGAAATATTTGACCAAGGCATAATATTTAATAATTTGATGTTTATATTCCAAAAATCTTTAAATTTTGCTATATGTCAAGTATTATGGAAATAATTATAATAGTTAAAATTTTGATAATCATATATAAATAGACAGATAGAAAAATATATTAATTTTAAATGCTTTTTGTTTTTTTGCTTTTTTTTTTTTTTTTTTTTTTTTTTAATGTATTCTTATAATATATTAAAAGAATATATAATAAATTTATGATTATATAAATATTATTAATAATATCAGATATATCTACATTGACATAAACTATCCCAAAGTATTTTCTGATCATCTAAAGAGAGACACATTACTTTATTTGCATTTCCATATCTCATATAATCCGACTAAAATATATAACGTTATTATCAGTTAAATTCAATAATAAACATTTTATATTAATAATTTATGAATAATGTTTTAAATTTTACATACTTCTTTCAAAGTTGTGAAATAAGTATCTTTTATAGTATCCAAATCTTTGATTTTTATTAACTTTTCCTTCGGGAAATTTGAAAAATGAATTGTTATTTCCCATGGTAAACCAAGTTTATCTGAATTTTGAGATTGATTAATGTTTGTATTGTCATATATATCATATAGTAAACCAACAGGATAATGACTTTTTTTTTTTTTTAATAAAAATAGGGAGAATAAAAAATAAATTCATTAATATTTAAAGAAATATAAGTATAATTATTTAATATTTCAATCATTGTTGAACTTTTTAGAAACTTTACAATTTCAATGGAATATCATTGTAAGAAAACCAGATGTCTTCTTCGTTTTCTATTATATGTCTATCTATGAAGTATTTCGCTATTTGTTTAAAATAAATTGGAAAATAAGAACAACGGGGTATATTAGCCTTTTTATAACAATAAGTATAAAATAAATTATTTATTCAAAAAAAAAAAAAAAAAAAAAAAAAAAAATATATATATATATATATATATATATATATATATATCGATATCGTAAAAATATTAAATTTTATTAGTATTATTTATCATTTTAAAATTATTTCAATAATTGTAATTGCAATTTATATTAGATTTATTATTAACTTCATGAAATAAAAATAATAATAAATATTATTATATTATATAAAAATTAAATATTATTATAATAAATTATTATAATTATTAAAATAAACAAATAGAAGTATAAAATGTTCATTAATTTAATTTTTATTAAAATTAAAATAAGACATTAATACTAAATGCTATATATTTACATTATATATATTTGTTTTGTTCTTTTATATATATATATGAATAATGAAAATATTTATATATATATATATTATTATTATTATTTAAATAATTTATTTCTTACATAATATACTGGCTCATAATTAATACTTTCAGGTATTTTGGATTTATCATTTTCAGCTATTACAAATTTTACAGGAAGTATTCCGTTAAAAACTTTTTCTCTTACATTTTCAAATGGATAAATATTCTCTTCAGATTCTGTAGTATTTTCACTTTCCATTTTTTTTAAAATATTATTTCAATTTTAAATTTATTTTTCAGGTATGATATAATATATATATATACTTTTTTTTTTTTTTTTTTTTTTTTTTTTTGAATATAAAGCTTTCAATTTTTTCTATTTAATAATATTTATTATTTATTTTTGTTATTTCCTTTTTTATTGATTAATATTATTGGTAGTTAATAAAAATTTAATAAAAAAATAATTTTATATAAAATTAATATTTTTTCTATTCTATGTCTAATATTTATATATTTTAATTTCTTTATGAAAAATAAACCTTTATATAATTATATAAATTTATGTAACATCATAAATTAATGTATTGAATCATACTTTAATTGATTTACATAAATTTATAAATAAAATATATTCATTAAAAAATATTAAATTGAAATTTCAAAGAATAACCTCAAAATTTTCTGTATAAAAAGTAGAAGTAGTGAAATTTATATTTAATTAATAATAATATAACAATAATAAAATAAATCAAGACCTATAATGTAAAGAAAATAATTGCATAAATCATTAATTTAAATATAATGAATTTAAATCACGAAAAAGCTTTTAATTGAAATTTCAAAGAAAGATCTCAAAATCCTTCTCAATAAAAAGTAAAAGTAGTAAATTTTATAATTAATTAATAAAAATATAACAATAAATTAAATAATTTAAATATAAAATAATTAAATGTATGTTTAAAATATATTTAACACATAGTAAATAAATTGAATTAGAAAATTAGGCCTAGTTATAACAAAATTAATCATATTGAAATAAATTAATTTAATATAAAAACTTTTAAATGTATTTAATGATAAATTATTATAAATGTTTAGTTTGAAAATAGTAAAGTATATAGAATAAGTAAATTTCCTAGTATAGACTAAAGTTAAATATCATAAAGAGATTTCATTCGAAAAGTTTTAATAAAATAATTTTTACTTTTAGCAAATGTTATTTATTTGTGTTAAAAATATATTTTATAATGTTCAAAAATATATATTAATATAATTTTAATTTATTGCTAGGTAAACCTAAATTTAATTAATATAATTTTTTTTTAAAAATTTAATAAAAAAAATAATTTTATATAAATAAAATTAATTTACAAAAAAATTTTCTATATCTAATATTTTGTATATTTTGAATTTATTTAATTAATTAATTATTTATTTATTTATTATTTATTTATTTATTATTTATTTATTTATTATTTATTTATTTATTATTTATTTATTTATTATTTATTTATTATTTATTTATTTATTATTTATTTATTTATTTATTTATTATTTATTTATTTATTTATTTATTATTTATTTATTTATTATTTATTTATTTATTTATTTATTTATTTATTTATTTATTTATTTATTTATTTATTTATTTATTTATTTATTTATTTATTTATTTATTTTAAGTAATAAAAAATATTTGACTACTTACAAACTATGAACTATATAGTAAATAATTAATATGCTTTTAACCCTTTGATGTATTATTAATTTTAATTTTATATCACAAGTTTAAAAAATAAAAATTTATTCATTTTAATATTTAATGATAATTCTTAAAAATTATTAAAGAGTATATATTTATTCATTAAGATTTCAAATCTATAAATTATTTTTTTTTCTATGTAAATATATAAATAGAATTATTTTAATATTTGAATATAAAATGAATCAACCAAAATTTTGTAGATATATAAATATAAAATGATATAGGTTATTATAAAAAATATTTATTTTACAAAATTTTTTCCATTAAATTTATTTTAAATCTTTTTAAATAATATTTACAATAAAATGAGAATAGTTAAGTATGGAAGAAATCAAAAAATTCATTAATGAACAAGAAAAAATCCTCTATAATGAATTAAATGAATTAAGTCTTGATGTAAGTAATTTCTTTAAATTAATAAATAAAAATAAATCCATATATATACAATGTTTTTGAATTAAGGAAATTAATTTTTTTTATTATACGTCAAATTCCATATGAAATTCCAATTAAATATAAAATAAAAAAGTTCGAATCATTAATTTAATACTTTTATAATTAATATTAAATTTAT